>JAJIYU010009389.1:0-17038 GCA_030144865.1 Tinospora cordifolia | reverse complement strand
TTCATCTTCGAAGTTCTTGTTTCTTTGATCTTCACGATATTTTCAGAAAGAGCGTGATCGTACAGATAACGTGTTATAAAATAAAAGAAAAACTACTAGAAGATCAAGAAAAGAAGAAGAAGAACTCAAGAACATAAGAGAGAAGAGAGAAATAGGAGAGAGAGTTTTTCATTTTCTTAAGAATAGGTTGAAGTTCAACTTTGGAACACCATTTACAATGTAAGCACCCCCTTTATATAGATTTTACGAATAGGGGGTTACACAAATCATAATTACAATATTTAAACTTGGACATAAATGAGATTTAGGGGTTACAAAATACTAAATGATAATGGTTACAAAGACATTCAATATAAAATATTTATAACAAATTTAAAAATTTTAGGGCAAAGAAAACTTAAGGAAACACACAGTGAAGTTTTTTGCTTTCTTAATTTTTCTAGGAAGTTTCACGTACTTTAGTCAAAAATTAACCTAGTGGTAAAATAATAATTTTGCTACCTAAGAGTAAATTAGTCAATTCACAATTAAAAATGAAATGTAGAGCCTCACTGTGACAAACTGTGGACAATTTTAAGACTGAAGATAATTCTCACCAATTAGGGCTAAAACAGTAATTTTGACCCTTGAGGGCAAAATGGTCATTTCACTTGATACTAGACACCTATACACTTAAAAAGTTATATGTGAATAAATTTTATTCAACATATCACAAAATAAAATATTTAGAAAGCATCATGAAAAGTGACATGAATTAATCTAATAAAATGTATGTAAACTAAAGCATATGCCCAATAGACATATAAGGCATAGTGTAAAATTCACCAATAAAATTTTGAAAAATAAATCCATAAAATTACTAAAATATTTCTTAATACATTTCAAGCTAAATAAGCACATAAAATGTTAAGAAAAATCATTAAAATAATATGATTTAAATTGGTTGAGATGGGACATTAAGGTATAAATTGTGGGCCAAGTGGTTGAATTAATGAGATTCTAACATGTGTATGATGTGTGGGCCAGGGAGCAAGTTAAGAAACAACATGGGCGCATTGGATAGACTCATAATGGCGCCACCCTTATGTGAGGAAAGATTGGATTTGATGTCCAACAAATTAGGTAGTCCAACAAATTATGTGAGGAATGATTGGATTTGATGTCCAATAATGGCGCCACCCTTATGTGAGGAAAGATTGGATTTGATGTCCAACAAATTAGGTACTTACAAAATAATCAAATTCCTAAAATCTTTCATTCTTTACTTATTTCCCTTAACCCATGATTTCCTTCTATTCGATCCTTCTGTAGAAGTGTGACGACCCATGTTTTGGTGTGCAAAATTTACGAATACAATATATACATTTTTCTGGAACTTTTAATGGAAATACAATGATTTACATCAATTTTTCTCAAAATTATATTATTTATTGGAGAAATGAGAAAAATGGGAAAATATGTGAAATTAGAAGAAAAATGCAATTTCTTGAGGAAAATAATTTTTGGGATTAATTATGAAATTTTTAGAATAATTATGAAATTTTTTGTGCAATTAATGAAATTTTTGGGAAGAAAATATAATTTTTGGTGAATTATTCAATTTGAGGAGAAAATAATAAAATACATGAGAATTTGATGAATAATTGGGAGTTTGATGAGAAAATGAATTATTAGCAATTTCAGTAATTTTAGAAAAAAAATGCAAAATTTCGGTATAAAATATATATATATACGGTATATATGTATGAAAATATGGAATAAAAGAAAAACAAAAAAAAGGGGACGGGGGGGGGGGAACAAAATCGGTGCACAGGCCGAATTCGGCCTGTGCGACCGATTTCTGGCCCGACCCAAACGCGCTGAGGCGCGGGCTTTGGCCCGCGCATGGGCTTGGTGCCTGGGCCGGCCTAGGATGCTGGCGGGCCAGGCGCCTCCCTCTTTCTTCTTCCCGCGAATTTGAGGTATTTTTGGCAATTTTTATGCATTTTTTGAAGCATTTTCCAGCCAAAAACCATGAGAATCCATGGTTTGATGACCCATGGTTTTGGGCAACCAATAACAAGAGCCAACTGGGCATCCAACATGAAGGTTTGGAAGCCACGTTGGTGGCCACGTGCCTTGTTTTCATGCCATGCAATAAGCTCCCCATGCAACAAAAACCCAGAATTTTGGCTAAGTCCAAAATTTCAGTTTTTGCTCCCACCTTCCAGACCCTAGATCTCTCTCGTTTCTCATTCAAATCTAGTGATCTATAGCTTGTTTTGAAGCTAATAACACCATCTACGAAGTCCCATAAGTGGTTTGCCCAATCTTGAAGCCATTTGAAGCAAACATCATAGAGAAAAGTGTTGTCCACGGAATTCAAACCCAGAAAAGCTGTCTTGAAGCCACCTTTGGAGCTCTGGTTCCTTGACCATTTCAAGTCTGTTTGGGAGGTAAAACCCCTCTTTTTCTTACTTGTCTTGAGTACTTCCATGTACAAGTGGTAGAAATAAAAGAATGAAACTCCCAACCTATTTTATAAGGCCATGAAACTGCCTATCTAGCTAACTGTTTTGGTAGTTTCTGCAGAAACCAAGCAGCAAGACCAGATTGAGGCTGTGTTTGGAGGACTTGTAGACATCCGTTTAGGTTCAAATCAGAGGCGTTTTAAACCTCATAGCAGAGGATACAGAGAGGTATAAAGAGCTAACCCTAAGCCTTTGTAGTTTAGAAGTTATATACTAGCAAACATGCCTTGTTAGTTATGCATTGTGGACTTAGAGAAATTTTCAAAACTCTCATATGCATATTATGTTTTGGAGTTGGATTTAAGAGTCAAGGTGATTATGGTTGTTTGCTGTTATAACTAAGGCTTAATTAGTCAGGATTCCATAGACTAAACTCTTGAAAAAACAGCAAGGAATGGCCTTGGATTAAAATTAGAACCTAGGATAGATAGGCCCACAAAAACCATAGAGAACTTGATCATGGAATAATCTGTTGCATGAATAGAAAAGTAGGGGATTAGTTGACAGAACAAATGAAAGCCATTTGAGCTGAAATTTGGTGGAGAGGTCCCTAGATGAGTCTATAATATGTATACCAAATTTCAGGCCATTCTGAATTAGAGAAGTAGGCCAATTAATCCACTAAGTGACTGCCTGTCACAGGGTATAAGGGATTCTTATAATCCCTGTTATTATACCTAAAAACCCTAATAAAGGGTATCCAAAAATTACAAAATAAAATTTCAGTGAACTTTCAGACAGAGTAGATAAAATCTGAAAAGTTTTATACAAAT
This sequence comes from Tinospora cordifolia, assembly GCA_030144865.1. NCBI lineage: Eukaryota > Viridiplantae > Streptophyta > Magnoliopsida > Ranunculales > Menispermaceae > Tinospora > Tinospora cordifolia. Next base: position 13,755 of record JAJIYU010009389.1, on the reverse strand, counting down.
CCAACGGTTGAATTGATCACAGGAAATTAGGAAAATTTACTGTCAGGGTGTGTGAACCCAGAAATTCCAGTGACTCAACTGAAAATTCTGAGATTGAATTAGATAGGAAAACCTCTGTGGATTGAGCTGAAATTTATTGGAATGATTCTTAAGTATGTCTAGTTTATGCCTACCAAATTTTAGATCAATATGATGTGAGTAAGTGGGTCAACTTAACTAAACAGCTACTGTTTATCATACAAAAACCGAGAACACATAGTCCCTGAAATCTTAGCCCAAATTACTATCAAATGAAGTCTTAAAATCCTGGTTTAAAATTCTAGGGAAGGTTTGGGGAATCTAGAACAGATCTGAAAAATTTGGCGTAAATCTGACGGACGGATTGCTGACAGAAAAATTGGTAAACTTGCTGTGTAAGAGAGTAAAGAACCCAAATTTGACTAAGTGTTGAGGGTTGAGATTTTGAACTAATCTTGACCGTCTTAACCCAATTTTGACCTAAATAGGCTATGTTGACCCAATTTGGGCATGGATTGACCTAAGGTGCTTAGAATGACCACAATAGCCAGAGTTGACTAGAATTGACTAGGTCTGATCGATTGACCGAAACGGCTCGGGTCGATCAAAACTGAGTTGGGACAATGATATTAGATACTGGGCCACTATACGCATAGAACTGAGTTTGGGTTTTGATTGATACAGATTCGAAAGAGTATAGCGGGGCTGGACCGGTTGTCGACTGGACATCAGTGCACAGGACCCGAGGTGAGTAGTTTGATTCAGGTGTTTCTATGACTTTTGTTCCTTGCATAAACTTGTATGAAATGACATGGTTTGAACGGTTTCACGGGACTTAGATACATCTGGTTGATTTTGAGATATGTAGATGTACACGGGTAGTGAGACTAGAGGCTCGAGGTTCGAGCGCGGGGTCAGGGTATACTATGAGATGAAACTCGAGGTCCGAGCGCGGGGTTAGGGTGTGTGGCTAACACGCCTAGCTTTTGACCCGCTCGAGTGATGGCACTTGAGGACCGAGCACGAGGTTAGGGTACTCGAGGGGTACGCCTAGCTTACGACCCGCTCAAGTGGCCGATACGCCTGACCTACGACCCGCTCGAGCGATAACCATAGGTTGAGTTTTGGTTGAGCTAACCTAACCTGGATATGCTTTTAACTAGCATGATTTTAAGATGATTTTTGGAACCAGTGCACTACTTATAACTGTTTTTATATTATGTCATGCTTTCAAATGTCATATCATTTTATTGCTCATGCATACATGCACTGTTTTGGAATATTGGTTGTGGTTGACATGCTGATCTTTCTACTCACTGAGCCACATGGATTTTAGGCTCACTACTCTATTACCATTTCAGGTTCTTTAGTGGCAGACAAGGGAAAGGGCGTAGTGATTGCCTGATTCCCTGATGATTCCTGTCCCAGTTTCTTTTTGGTTTTCTCCTTTTCCTTGAGGTTGGTCATTTTTGTAATTTTCTAAACGATTAAGTATGTATTTTGGACAAACTTATGTAAATGAAATGCTTTCGTTTGAATTATTGCTTACTTTGGTTTTAATGATTCTGACTATTCTGATATCGTCCCATCACATGAAGTTTGCAAAGATGGCTTGATAGCGGTTGGGCGAACTCGTCTTGGTGAGAGAGTTTCATCAGGCCGCTGTGCCGGTCGGGCCGCCCTTAGCTCTGGGAAGGGGTCCCGACTAGAAGACTTCTTTAGGTGCATCTTCTATATCCCATGGCCAAAAGTCCAAAAATAAGAAAACAAAAAAAAATTCCATTGAAACATCAAAAGAATCAACAAAAATAAGGAAAGGAAAGGTGAGATCAAATCATAAAATATTGGCATTTGTTTTCTCATTTTCTTTTTGTTTCAGCCATTGAAGAGCTTCAAGACCTTTGTGTTCTTTCATCAACACAACCAACAGAAGAAAGCACACAAGATTTAGAAGCTCAATCGCTAAAGAACCAAGCAACAAGAGTTTAAGGCACTAGGGTATAACCTCTTAACCCTAAACTTTGTTTTCTGATTTGGAGTAGGTTAATCTAAGTGCAAAACATATTTTCCTGATTTTATGCATAAGCAAGTGTTATGAAAGTCAAAAATCTAATTTCTTAGGTTCAAAAATCATGTTACAATGATGAAAACATGGGTTTGAATAAATTCTAACATATAAACATTCATTATTGATATTACAAAAAGGTTTAAATAGAGGATGGTGCATTCATGAGTAGATTTAAAATAATAATTATTGATATTACAATAGGGTATATTGTATAACATCTAGGGTTAGTAAATGACATCATAAGAAAAGTAATATGAAAAAAAATGGTTCTTATGGCATAATAATACATCGAATTTCAGAAAAAAGTCACTTCCTGAAAATTATTATTAAAAATAATAAAATAATAATTAGAATCTCTTGAATATATTATTTTTAATAAAAAGAATATAGTATATAGTGTTTTATGAAAATAAATAGATAAAATTGCCCAAATTAATTTGGAGGGTAGAATACTAAAAATAGCTAAAAATAAATTTTATAAAAATTATTCTAGTAGAATTATAATTTTAGAGTAAAATAACTTAATTGGTAAAAAAAGGGAGAAAAAAAAGTAAAAAAAATATTTTTTAAATTATTATAGAAAAAAGATTTTTAGAAAATTAGGTTGCTGAAAAATAAATTAAAAATGAGTGAAGAAAATAAAATTTTATAATATATATATATATATATATATATATATATATATATATATATATATACATATATGAGAATATAAGATAATATTAAATATAATTGGTTAAGAGTTATATAATGAAATAAAGAGAAACTAGTAGAAATATGATATAATAGATAATTACAAAAACTAATTATTTGAAAAAAAAATTTCAGAAAATTATAGTGGCTAGAATTAAAGTTAAAAAATCAGAGGTTATAATAAAAATAAATAATTATAGGTTGATTAAAGTTAATAGTTAATATATGCATAAGAAAGTGTAATATATGATAAATGTGATAAAATAAATTAAACTAAAAAAAATTTAAAAAAATAGTCAAATTAAAATAAAATAAAATCAGTAAATAAATTAATAGAAAATTATCTAAATAGGTGAAAATAATGAACTCCTATAAATTATGAGCATATATATAGTTGAAAAATAAACTAAGTTAATTGTAGAAATAATGTAATTAGTGAAAATAATGAAATTTAAAAAAAATCAGAAAATAAAATATTTAATAACTAAAAAATTAGAAATTAAAGCTTGCTTAAAAATAAAATAAAATAATATTAAGAAAATAAAATAATTTCTATTAAAAATATAAAGATAAATAAAATAAGGTTTTAATGTATCAATAATAAAACAAATTTGATAATCATGCATTACATGCATGATATCATTAAATTAAAATATCAAGATTTAATCTAGCAATGGAATTGTCAGGGCCACATCCCTAGGTCGAAGGGCGGCCCGACCGGTATAGTGACTCAACGAACCCATTCACCGAGTCAAATTTATCTAATCACTGTTAAGTCTTTCCAATTGTAACAACAAGTAACATCAGAGTAATTTAAGATTTCATTTTCATGAAGTACAAAAGTAAGCAAACATTACAGTTAAAGCCATAAGCAAGTACTATCCTTTTCAAACATAACAGAGGTTTATAGTTTTTATATTAGATATTGTCTTGTTTTAAAAATACACAGTTAACCATTATTTACATATATTGAAGTAACCAACCTCTAACAAAAACTTAAAAAAGGAAAGGAATCAATAAGGGAACTAGACTATCACCAGGTATTTTTCTTTGTTGGTTACTGATAAACCTGAATTGTTAGTAAAGTAGTGAGCCTAAATTCCAACATGACTCAATGAGTAGTAAAACTAAAATGTTATATATAACCAACACTCCAAAAAATAATGCATATACGCATAAATAGTAGTAATGAAACAATGCTTGAAAATATGGCGCATAGCAAAAACAGTTACAAACAATGCAACAATTAAAGAAGAATAATTCCGATACACGCTAGTTGAAAACTGTACTAGACTAGAGTTTCAAATCATCAAATTCAACCCTATGATCATTGCTCGAGCAAGTTATGAGTTAGGTGTACCTGCCACTCAAGCAGGTAATGAAACGAGCATATTCCTTGAATACCCTAACCCCGCGTTTGGTCCTCAAATCTCATCATTCGAGCTAGTCAAAAGCTAGGTGCTTTGATCATATGGCATAATTCTGTGCTCGAACCTCAAGTTTAATTCCAATCACATCGTATACCTTGACCTTGTGCTCGGACTGTGTGCTTATGGTCTCATTATCAGTTTACATCTATATATATTTCAAAACCAATTTGATGTAGCATAATCACATGAAACCATTCAACCCATGTCATTTCATTCATGTTTTATGAAAAGAATACAAGTTAAAGTAAACTCCTAAATTAAACTACTCATCTTGAGTCATGTGTACCGATATCCTATTGACACTCGGCCCAGTCTCCAAGTATATGCTTGAATCTGCATTATTTAAATCCAATTTTAGTTTTAAATAATAATTTTTTAAAAATCAATAAACAAAATAAAAGCTGAAACAAACATTGAACGCATATGTACTTTCAATGTTAGCATACCCTTCTTCTTTCACATAATCAGAATAAGCAGTATTAAAACCATGAGTGCACACAAATAGGTCCAATTGAGATATTCATAAAAGGATAGAGTGTCTATATATAACGTTTAGGTTCAAAACAAAAAAATAGGCTTTAAGGCTCAAAATTGGCTACAAAGGATTCTAAATGTTGGGACTGGCCTTTGGGTTAGGATTCAAACAATAATAGCCTACTTTATTTCCTTCCTACAGTTATTCCTAAATAGTGTTCAAGACAGATTTTATTATTTTAAAGGTCTGAGGGAAATTCTCTCCTTTGTGGTTGGTTTCTACTCTTCACTTTCTTCATCTTTGGATTTTCAATCTACCTAAGATTAAAGGGGTCTGTCAAAGTCAAATTTTAGAAAAACCAAGCACACAGACTGTTTGAAGAAACCCTAGATCTTTGCCTCATCATACTAAAGGAATTTTACACGCACGCACACACACACACACACACACACACACACACATATATATATATATATATATATATATATATATATATATATATATATATATATATATGATTATATAGTTATGGCATGGCCAATATAGCCTGAATGACTTCCTAAATGCTTCTTATAGTATGCAAAACAAAGTACTAAGAAGGAAAAATACTGTGAAATTATAGAAACTAACAAAAAAATTAAACAAAAAGACTAAACCTACTGTGTATTGAAGTGTTAAGCACCCCCAAACTTGAATGGTGCCTTGTCCTCAAGAGCACATTGATTCGCGTGTATGGGAAAGTACACAACATGACATGCATTCAGAAATAAAGAAATTAGTCTGGAGAGCACAAAAATTTGATGCATAGGCATTACCATTAACAAAAATTAATGCATCAATAGAAATAATTACCCATAGTCAATAAGAATGAAGTTTAAAGCAAAAAAGATAGAGAAAAGGTAAAGAAAACTATGAATTAGATGTCCTCTCCTAAAACTTCCACCTCCATAATAAAATCATTCTTGTCCCCTTAGTCATCGTCATCATCGTCCTCATCATCGACTACTAGTGGAGTCGGGGGAGCTGGTGGCACACAACATGTCATGATCATGTAGGGCATGCAACATGAAGGGGGAGGATAAGCCTGTGCCATAGTCAGATCAGCGCGGTGGAGCCACTGAGGAAGATAAGCCATCCAGTGCATCATGACATGCTCAGAAGGTGGTGTGGCAGATGATGATGGCGCAGTAGCAGTCGAGGAGGACGATGGTGCGCCAGTAGGAGGAGCAAGGGCGACTGCAGTGTTGGTTGGGTTAACAGATGGCTGCGGTGACTCTGTAGAGGCCCAATGCCTTTTAGTAGGAGTGGCAGTGAGCATCTTCACAGCAATATGATCCTTCATCTTCAACAAGGGCTCACTCTGTCCCTAAATGACCCCAACTCTTCTACATAAGTCAGTGATGAGGGTAGGATGGGGAAAACCAACATTGGTCTAGTCGATGGCAGACCATATAGAGCTGGAAATGATTGTCTCAACGTTGATTGGGAGCCCCTTCATGATGCAATAGACCAACACAGCTCATTTTACAATGACCCTGTTAATGGTAAGGAAAGAAGAAGGTTAACACAAACCAAATACAGCCAAACCTTCGCCAGGGTTTGAAACATCATCTTCACCAAGTTGACGGACCGGTCATTGTAACAAATCCAGGAGGTCCCATCAACGCAAAGAGTTCGCAACACATTGTCTGGATCGAAATAACGCAGAACGGTATAGTATTCGTTCGGTGAATATACGAACTTCGTTAATGGTCGCTACACTAAATTGGACCCACTTCCCACATACCCACACTGTTATGCCCTCCCTATCAGCCACATTGGCGTAAAAGTCCTACACTACTGGAATTACTATGGTAGGCGACACCTGAATGAGCCATTCCCAATGGCGAACAACAACCACTGTGTTTATGCCAATGCTGCACTCCTCTTGCATTAGCATAATGCCCCACTCTGGAATGGGATGTCGGTTGGACCGTATAAAATTGAACCACTGCTTGGCAACAGCCATTAGGAAGCGAGCTCGGTTTGCGGGCAGCTGAGGTGGTGCTGGCTGCTTCCCCTTAGAAGCGGGATGTTTCATTCGTGGAGGCCTGCAAACATCACAGTAAAGGGTAAGGAAAACAACAAAACCTATAAAATAGTGTGGCTATTGAAACTAGATACTAAAAGTGATTCTAGACAAGTCAAAGTGCTCTAGTCTAAAAGCCAATCACTCAAAACATAAAAAATGTCGATCAAGATCATCAAAAGGAAACTTCACAACGAACTCATTAAAGTGCCACAGTGTTCAATCAAAGTGACAACTAAACACCTTTAATCGAATTGAAACAAGAGAAATAATAGCTTAAAGTGCTCATAGACAATGGTTTTCCAAGGCATGTTGCCTCCAATATTTCAGCACTCGTTCAAAATAGACGAAAAGAATAGGAAGTTGAAGAGTTTTGAGCAAAACAAACCACTTCAACAAAGAATAATAAGATCTAAATCCTAAAAGCCACCTAAACATGAAAATGAAACAAAGAAATAATGAAAACTAAAGTAAAAACATTTACATTGTTGCTAGAGAAGGAAAAGGGACTCTAAAATTTGTAGGAGAACTGAAAAGCCACAGAGGAACTTGAAAATTTTCAGAACAGAATGAAGCAAAATGATCGTGATCAGACTTAAAAAGGACGCTCGCGATTTATGGACCGCGGTCCATGTGTAAAATTTAAAATGTCACAAATCTGGGGGTTCTATCTATCGCACTCCGAAGAAGTGTTCAGCAATTTGGATTGCAGTATATGGGGTGTTCAGAAAGTCATTCTGGTGACCGTGGTACACAGAAGTGTATGCCCCACATTAGCTTCTGGGGACCGTGTATCGCAACCCACTTCATAAAAGTGACGTCATGACCAGCACATAATACCATATACAATACATCTACGTATATAATACGTATGTCAGCTTCTCATAGTTAATCCTACTCAATATCCCTACAAAAATTTTGACAAAGTCTCCTCTAAAATTTTGACTTGTCCCAATAAATTTGTCACCTAATAAACATATTATCAATCCACAGTTTACAAAAAATAATATTAAACCACAAGCTTTTATCAACCATACCTCGTAATTCATAACTTACAAAGTTTCACTCTTAACTAGTATAACCATATCCAAATCCATCTAATGATATTACATATACAGTGATAATTATAATTATACAAAAGTACAATCCACGCAAAATACTTAAACCTACGCACCTAGCAATAATTGAAGAGTCAACTATCCTTTTTGTGTTGGTTTCTTCCCTTTCTTATCTGTTCCTGAAATGTTAAAAATAATATGTGAGCTACAACATGCCCAGTGAGTAATCTTTATCAATGGCATTTAGATGCATTTAAATAATCACGCAGAAAATCAAATTAGATAAAACATTTAAATTCATCATGCATATTTAAACCATACATACATGCATTCAACATAGTGCTCATGATATTTTCAATGCCTTATTTAACAAAACATGTGCACATTCACATCTTTCAAAAATAGAGTCAATTTCACTCCTTGTCTGGCCTAGACAATAGTAGACTATACCTCTAATTATCACCCACTCCACAACCATTTCGAGGATTATCACATAGAGAAAGGCTGATACTTCTCATGGCTTAGTCCCACATGGATTATCACATAAGAAGTATTATTCTCCAAGGCTCAGTCCATCGAAATGATATTGCATTTTAGATATGCTCTTGCAAATCCAAAACACACTGTCATATAAATACAGTTTATGAATTTCAATCAAATGCAACAAATATCAATACAAATAACATGCTTACATTCAAATCATTTTCATATTTACAATGTCATATAAATAACCAAGATAAAGAAATACTCACAGATTATTAACAGCGTAACCCGCTGGACACGTATTTCACTTTCTGCTATAATACTTAGTCTCTCCCAAATTTACTGTAAATTCTAGTAATATATAATCCATCATTTCATATATAATATATATTTTCATTTGCATTAATTCTAACTTTATAAAAATCTTGGTTTTGACATACTATCACCCTTCATATAATGCCAAAAATAATCACCACTCACCAAAATTGTTGTCCAACCAAGTTCCAATATCCACTTCCAAAATTTTGGTTCCAATGCACCAAAATCAACCTATCACAAAAACAATTTATATCTATAAATCACAATTAATTTATTTTATAAAAATTTCTAACCATATTTAATCCCATACGTGCATTAGACAACACGTATGACTGCACATTAGCTCAAATATTCTCAATAACTTTTAAAATTAATTTCGTGCTCAAATACCATATTTTCATAGCATCACATAAAATAAATAAGCTTCCAAATCATATTTTCCTTTAATTTCCTAAATTTTTATAAACAATCTCATTGATCATTCATTTACCAAAAATTCATTTGATATCCAAAATTCACAAATTTGGTGTCAATGGGTCCGTTTTTTCATACTCTACATTCCTATAGGTCTCAATCAGAGTTTTATTTGGGTTTAACATACCCAAAAGCGTATCCAAAGGTTATAAAACTTTGGATATTTATTTTAAACTCTACAGAGTAAACTAACACAATCTAACCACATATTTAAAATCTACTCATCACCAAGAGTGTTTTGGTATAATTTTTGTTGAGTTTTACTTCACTGTAGAAAAATACCCAATTTTTAGGTACAACTATATAACACCGTCTATAGTTAAATTACACCCTTAGGATTGTAGTACTCGGCTTATATAACATTTTTGTAACTAGAATTTGAAGAAATAGCTTACCTGCGCGATGAATCCGACGAGAAAATGGACGTTTCTTTTTTTTTCCTCTTCTTTCCGTGTGCGTGTTTGTTTGGATCTAGAATTTGAGTTCTGGAATTGGGAATTAGAAGAAAACATGAAGAAAGGAAAATGAGGTGCTTGACTAATAACCAACCGACCCACTACATGCCACCCATTATCATACCCATTACACTTCAAATTTTGTGTTTTTTTTTTCCCTTGTTCCACCAACGTACCATTATCCTTTACACACTATTATATATTAACCAATTGTTCAAACATGCACCGTCCCATTATCTTTGAACATGCACCATCCCCTTATTCTTTAAACATGCACCGTCCCATTATCTTTTACACACCCCACCATCAATTGCCACTAATCTTTCTAAATACAAACCCAACATCATCATTTCTCATTATATTATATATATACATATGTATATATGTAACTCACTATTATATTAATACATGTATCCCAACTTATCATTTCATTTCATCCTTATATTTATTTATTTAATTATTTTTTCTAATAACTACTTTAATTCTCCAAATCACATATATATATTGAACCAATAATTTAATTTAATTAATTTGTACACATTATTTAATTTAATTCATTTATACGTAATATATACTTTTTAATCTATATGTGAAATTAACACGTACCTACACATGTAGCCCGTACAAATATATGTATTAATACACAATTATTTCTATTTAAATTAATTTACGTTTCTAAGTAAAATATAGAGTGTTACATGTGGTACCAGAAAAAGGTCATTGTGGTGACTGCGGTATATGCAAGTGTATGCCCCATTAGCTTCTGGTGATCATGGTACACAGAACAAAGTGTTCTGTGGACCGCAGTACACGGAATCAGTGATTTTGTGGACCGCGGTAGGTAGAATGAAAATACCCTTTTTCCCCTTTTTTTTGAAACATCAAACTAAAACCTAGACCACTTAGAACCTGTTAAATCAGTTAAATCCTAGAAAAATGAAACTCAACACATGGAAACAATCATAAACACATATGAAAATCAAAATTAGTAGTGGGTTGCCTCTCCCTTAGCGTTGTGTTTAACATCGTTAGCTCGACGAGGATACGACGTTTCAATCTTTAAGCACTGCCATCTCAACAGTCTACTTTGGCCCCTCGTAGAATATCTTCAATCTTTGACCGTTCACTTGGAATTTGTGGCCATCCAGCAAGCTTTGCACTTCCCCTGCACCATACGGGAAAACTTGTGTAACTAGGAAAGGTCCTAACAAATGAGACTTTAGTTTTCCTGGAAACAACCGTAGTCTTGAGTTAAATAACAACACTTGCTGGCCAGGTTTGAACTCTTTTTCCTCAATGAGTTGATCATGCCATTTCTTCGTCCATTATCTATAGAGGGTGTTATTCTCAAAAGCATCCCGACGAAACTCTTTGAGTTCAACAAGTTGAAGCAACCGGTTCTCTCCACAAGCTTTCGCATCAAACTTCAACTTCTTGACGGCCCAATAAGCTATATCTTCTAATTCACAAGATAGGTGACAGGACTTTCCATACAACAACTAATATGGAGACATGCCAAAGGGCATTTTAAATGTTGTCCTGTATGCCACAATGCATCGTCCAATTTTAGAGCCCACTTTCCATAGTTTGTTCCAACCGTCTTTTGTAATATTGCCTTGATCTCTCGGTTAGACACTTCAACTTGCCCATTAGTCTATGGATGATAAGGCAATGCAACCATGGGTTGCACTCCGTACTTGTTAAGAAGGTTATTCAAGATTTTATTGTAAAAATGTGTACCTTCATCACTCACAATTGTTCTAGGGGTGTCGAAATGAGAAAAGATGTTACGAGAGAGAAACTTCAACACAACTCTGGCATCATTCTTAGATGTAGCCACTGCTTCAACCCATTTAGAAACATAATCAATAGCAAGCAGTATATATTGTTTCCCATCCGAGAGTGGGAAAGGTCCCATGAAGTCTATGCCCCAAACATCAAACAATTCGACTTCTACAAAAGAAGTGAGAGGCATCTCATTTTTTCTAGAAATATTTCCCTGTTTCTAGCACACTTCACATATCTTCACAAATTGATAGGCATCTTTTAGCATACTTGGCCAATAAAATCCGCTCTCAAGAACACGCCTTGCTATACATTGATGGCTATAATGACCACTATATGGTGAAGCATGACAATCATGAAGGACTTTGTTAAAGTTAGCTTTCGGTATGCAATGATGGATCACTTTATCAGCACATCTCCGATAAAGAAAGGGATCATCCCAAAGATAGAACTTGCTTTCATGTATGAAACACTTTAGATGGCTTTGAGACAAATCTGGTGGAGTGGCACCTGTGCCTTTATAGTTGGCAAAATTTGCATACCATGGTGTGTTGTCACTGACAATCAAGAGGTGCTCGTCAGGAAAAACTTCCATATGCTCGTTGGATCCAGATTTGCTTTAGTGGATAGGCGAGACAAGTGATCTGCTACCACATTTTTTGTACCTTTTTTGTCTATCAACTCTATATCAAACTCTTGCAACAATAAAACCCATCTTATCAGTTTGGGCTTTGCATCCTTCTTTGCGAAGAGCTGACGAATAGCTACGTGATCGGTGAAGACCTTGACATGTGATCCCACAATGTATGACTGAAACCTGTCACAAGCAAAGACAATAGCCAACAACTCCTTTTCAGTGGTAGTATAATTCTTTTTAACATCATCCAACGTTCTGCTTGCGTAGTATATAGCTCTAAACATTCTATCACGTCTTTGTCCTAATACAGCTCCAACCGCATAGTCACTAGCATCGCACATGATCTCAAACGTTTTCCCCCAAACTGGTGTAGACATAATAGGAGCAAACATTAAAGCCATTTTCAGTGTACTGAAGGCTTCAACGCATTCAACTGTGAAATTAAATTCAACTTCCTTTTCAAGCAAATTACACAAAGGCTGAGTGATTTGAGAGAAATTCTTGATGAACCTTCAATAAAAACCAGTACGCCCTAAGAAACTACACACCTCTCGCACCGATGTTGGGGGTACCAGCTTCTCAATGGCTTGAATTTTTACCTTATCAACTTCAAGACCATTAACAGAAACTTTGTGGCCTAAAACAATGCCTTCTTGAACCATGAAATGACATGTTTCCCAGTTGAGAACTAGGTTCTTTTCCTCACAATGAGAAATGACCTTTTCCAAATTAAATAGACATTCATCAAATGTTGTACCAAACACAGAAAAAGTCATCCATAAATACCTCCATGATATCTTCAATCATATCTGCAAAAATTACCATCATACATCTCTGAAAGGTAGGTAGTGTGTTACACAAACCAAAAGGCATCCTCTTAAATACATAAGTTCTATATGGGCAAGTGAAGGTTGTCTTCTTTTGATCCTCTAGTGCAATGACTATCTGATTGTATTCGAAGTAACCATCCAAGAAATAATAAAAATCATATCCAGCAATCCAATCTAACATTTGATCCACAAAAGTCAAAGGGAAATGATCCTTGTGGGTGGCTTTGTTCAACTTTCTATAATCTATGCACACACGCCATCCTGTAGTTGTCCTTGAAGCAATTGTCTCTCTTTTCTCATTTGTGATAACCATGATCCCTATTTTCTTAGGCACAACATGAATGGGGCTAACCCATGGTGAATCTGATATTGCATAATAATTCCTGCATTCAATCATTTCATTACTTCTTTCTTCACCACATCTTTCATGATAGGGTTGAGTCTTCACTAGTGCTCCACTGTAGGCTTATGTGAATCTTCCATTAAAATCTTGTGCATGCAAATAGCCGGACTTATCCCTTTGATATCTTCAATCGTCCATCCTATAGCAACCTTGTGGTCTTTCAACACTTTCAACAAATTCTCTTCTTGAGCAGGGGTTAATGAAGAGGAGATAATGATTGGAAATGATTATGCTTCATCCAAATAAGCATATTTCAAATGTTCAGGAAGCAGTTTTAGATCAATGGCGCTGAGACCTTCTTGAACATCTTCAAATTGATGAGCTTCAGATAATGGTGCTTCTAAACTGTTGGGCTCTAGTGCGCATGCTTCTAAAGTTAACACAATTAGCTTCTCATCTTCAGTCATTGTAACACCCCCAGCTCCCGTTCTTTCTCTATCACATACGTTATAGGTGACGTGGTGGTCTCGTGGCTTGAGACGTCATTTCTTCTGAGTGCAGTCAGTCCTGCTTTCTATCTGAGAACTGGGGATATTACTTTTTCTTTTCTTCATTTATCT
>JAJIYU010009388.1:0-17103 GCA_030144865.1 Tinospora cordifolia | reverse complement strand
AGAACTCCTAGGGATAGGGTTCTAATTACAAGTGCAGTAATCAAAGTGCAAGTAGATCATTATCTTGAATTAAATTACAGAGCATACAAAGGAGTTTACTAACCCAAGCAGCCCAATTAAACATTGTTGCCTAACAAATTTTACTTAAGTTTTACTGTTTTTAAGAAATTTGAGTTTTGATTACAAAGTTAATTGCAAACTTGAGTTGAATGTTTTGATAAAACCTTGAATCAACGAAAGATTGGGATTTAACTTGCACAAATAAGTTCTTATTCCCTGAGGACGATATCCGGTCTTACCAGTATTATTACTACGATCCTGTACACTTGCAGGATTGTCAACAATTACTAACGGAGACCCACGTTGCAAACAAAATGTGAGATCTCTCTGTTACAATGGTTACATTAATATCTGAATTTTTGAAAATACATCTGTTCCTCACCTCCCACACGGCTGCCCATATAGCAAAATTGATCAACAACCAGTAGCTTCTCATGTGAACCTGTTGATCTGCCATCCACACATGGACCTCTAAGCTATTAGGGGGACGAGGCATGGCTGATAAATCCTGCTGCCAGTGACTCCAGACTGCCTTTAAGACCTTGCAGTCCCCAAAAATGTGTCGGACGTCATCCTCAGCCGCCCTACAAAGGCAACAGGAAGAAGGAGATAAGTAGTGAGAAGGGAATTTCTTCTGAATCTGGGCGGTGCAGTTAAGTTTTCCTTGCATAATCAACCATGCCAAGATTTTGTATTTTGTCGGCATTTTGGTCTTCCAAATTAAAGCCAACTGAGCATCGGGAGTTTGCAGGTCCTCTGCAAGAAAAGCGCTGTAACAGGAGCCGGTAGTAAAAGATCCAGACTTATCTTTGGTCCACTTCCACGTGTCGCGATATGCGTTGAAGCGCACAGACTGTAGCCTGGAGAGAAGATTGGTCAAATCCTCTATTTCCTCATCCTTGAGTTGCCTTCGCAGACCAAGGTTCCAATCTCCACTACTGGAATTGTTTTCGGAACTTTTCCACATCTGAGCTAGGCGAGCTGTTAGGTCTTGAGTAATTCTGTAAAGTCTTGGAAATTCTTCTTTGAAAGGAAGAGTGGTACACCACGCATCCTCCCAAAATCTAACGCTCCTCCCATCTCCAACCTTCCACTGAGTATGGGGCCTGAATTTGTCATACAGGGAGTGAATGAATTTCCAAGGAGATCTATGAGTCACCTTGGGGTTGACTCCTGCAATCATTCCGTTTTGGGAGCAGCCATGAATGCTAGGAATAATTTTCCTCCACAACTGGTTTTTTGCTCCTTGGAAAATCTCCACAGCCATTTAGAAGCAAGAGCACTGTTCCTTGTCATAAGATGAGCTACTCCCAGACCTCCCTCCTCCTTAGGTTTGCAAACCAGCTACCATCTTACAAGCATTTGAACCTTCTCAGCTCCTTCGGCTTTCCAAAAAACCCGCCTGATGTTCCTATCAATCTCTTGCTGAACCATTGAAGGCATCCGAAAAATGGACATATAGTACATCGGAAGCGCCTCTAGAACTGCTTTGATCAATAGAAGCCTGCCACCTCTTGAGAGATAAGAACATTTCCATCCTTCGATCCTTTTGTTAACAGTGTGAATAACTGGCTCCCAAAAGGATATCCTCCTTGGATTTCCCCCCAAAGGCAAGCCTAAATACTTCATCGGCCACTTGACAACAGGAATATCGAACATCTTGTGAGCTAGATCCATATCTGCCTCTTTAATGTTAACGCCTGCCAACTGACTTTTGTGGAAGTTTATATGGAGACCAGAAACCAGGGAAAAACTTTCCAGAGCCCGAAGGAGCATCTCCCAGGTTTTCGGACAATTGCCCAAGAGAAAAAGGGCATCATCTGCGTAGAAAAGATGAGACAGGTGGATCTTTTGCTGGCCTACCTCGAAGCCTTGAAACCCAAACTGTCTAGCTCTTTCCACAATGTCGTGGAGACTGTCTACTACAAGAATGTACAGGAACGGGGAAAGAGGACAACCTTGTCTGAGGCCTCTTTCGGCAATGATTTTCCCTTTCGGCTGTCCATTCATGAATATGGAATACGAGACTTTAGAAATGCAGCCGTATATCCACTTACACCATCTTTCTCCGAAACCTTTTCTCTTCAAAACATATATGAGGTACTTCCATCTAACCGAATCATACGCCTTAGAGAAATCGATTTTGACCACCAGCCCTTCTTTTTTCCGGACTCTATAATCCTCCACTGCCTCGTTAGCAATCAGAATGGCATCAAAAATGTGTATCTGATTGACGAAGCCCAGCTGATTATCTGCTACTGTGTCTTGAATCACCTCCCTTAACCTCCTTGCTAGAGTCCTGGCAATGATTTTGTAAAGGCTAGTAACCAAGCTGATGGGTCTGTAGTCTTCCATCTTACCCGGACAAGCCCTTTTTGGGATTAATTGAATGTAAGTTTCATTCACACATTTATTAACAATTCCTGTGGAATAAAATTCCTGCAATGCTTGCATGATTTCTGATTTCAGGAGATCCCAGTACTTTTGAAAGAAGAGCATGGTAAAGCTGTCCGGGCCTAGGGTTTTTTCTCCTTCACAGCTGAACACAGCGTCCTTCACTTCCTCCTCCTCAAACGACTTCTCCAGCCAAGCTCTCTGACCCTCTGAAATGGGATTCCAATCTATCCCTTCTATAGCCCACTTGACTCTGTTTCCATCAGCAAAAATATTATTGTAATATGCAATGATGTGATTCTGGATGTCCCCCTCCTCCTCCAACAACACACCATTTTCGTCCTTAATGCTAAAAATGAATGCCCTTTCCTTCCTGATTGTGAGGAGTCTGTGAAAAAATCTTGAGTTAGTGTCTCCTTCTCTAGCCCACTTAACTCTAGCTTTCTATCTAGCCTCCCTTTCGATTCTATTATCTATGACATTAATCTTCTGAATAGTTTCAGACCTTAAAGTCTTATCTCCTTGCTGGGTGTGCCCTTGCTCAGCTCTGTGATCTATCTCCTGAATACTTTGATGCAACTCCTTCAGCATTTGCTCATCTTCCGCTTTGAAATTCCTGCTCCAGATTTTTAAGTCAACTTTCAGCTGCTTTAATTTCTGCATGAATCTATAACCCTTCCATCTCCCTTCAACCGGATTATGCCACCAGCCTCTCAAATTACTACAGAAATCCTTCCTGTCCATCCAAGAGTGCTCGAATCTGAAGGGAATGGGGCCCCACCTCCTAGGATGAGTGTCCAGCTGAATAGGCCAGTGGTCTGATGTGTGTCTGTGAAGAGTCGTGTGTCTACTATTTGGAAAAAGACGATCCCAGTCAGCATTAACCAAGAATCTGTCCAATCTTGACAGAGAAGGAAGATCCCGATTATTGGACCAAGTGTAGCTGGCGTTCAGTAAGTCGATGTCTCTCAGATGAAGCTCATTGATGAGGTCATCAAATTGTTTCGTGCTGAGAGACAGAGGCCTGTCATGATTCTTTTCCTCCCTACATCTAATAGCGTTAAAATCCCCTCCTACACACCAAGGCCGGGGGAGCAGTTCCGAAAGCGCCGCCAATTCGTCCCAGAATGGCTCTCTATCCTTGTCTGAACAAGGTCCATAGACTGCGGTGAACCACCAACTACAACTGCTCGGATGGCTGATTTGAATCGAGAGGGAGTGTCTGCCATAGAATTGATCTGTAACAGTGATGAATCTAGTATCCCAAGCGACTAAGATTCCTCCGGCTGAGCCATCTGCGGGGATGTGGATCCACTTGCAGAACCTTTTTCCTCCACACGAGGCCTATGGTTTCTTGCGAAAAACAGCCTCGTTTTGTTTCCTGAATGGAAATTATGTGAGGGGCAGCTAAGCGGAAGACTTTCCTAATCATACGACACTTTTGGCTGGAGCCCAGCCCCCTGATGTTCCAGGAAATTATCTTCATTGAGACCACGCATCCCCCGACCTGCCTGATCCATTACTCCGTATCTTCTAACCGGAGAAGTTGAGTATCTATCTCCTTCAAGAATCGGGCTACTCTGTCAGACTCAGAAGTACTCTTCCCTTCCTGAATTGACTTGCCCACTTCTGCTTTGTGAGAACATTCGCCCACTTCTAGGACTCTAGCATTTTCGTCCTTCTCCTTCTGTCTTGATGGACTTGCTGAAGATTCACCTGCATCGTTAGTAGGGGATGAGAATCGAATAACTGAGCGTACCTTTGGGTTCCAATGCCTCTCTCCCGTGCTTGGCATGTGCGTGTTTACTCCTTCATCTTCGAACTCCCTTCCTAGCCATCTCGGGGTGACGAAGGGAGTCTCCGGAACATATTCTTCAAAATCAGATGGATAAATAATGGGTTCTTTGCCTTCCCTTCGGGTCTCAGATGGGCTCATTAGTTCGACCCAAATGTTAGTTTCCTTGTCTTGACTGACTTTCCTTCTCGAGTATGTTCTGAGGCCCGATCTTGCTGAAGTTTTGGATGGGCTTCTGTCCTCGTCCAGAATGGATTTCTCTTTTGTGGGCCCCTCCCTTGATAACTGGCCCACATCCTTCGGCACCCGCCTTTCGGTTCTGGACTTCTCAGCCCGGCTCATATCATGTTGCTGATCCGGATCAGAATCATGGATCTCAATATGATTTGGGTAACCCGGTGGAGCATCCGGATCCAAAGCCCGTGGGTCACGGTTCCTCCTCCTCGCGCCATCCCTGCTCTGCGTCAACTGTCTTAGCCTCAGTCTGATGGAACGGCGTCGACCTTCACCTACCGCCCTGCGGCTTTTGACTTTCGAGCATCGATCATGATATCCGTCAGATTGAGGTGACTCAGTGACAGTCTTGTCCTTTGCCGTCTACTTCTGCTTCTCCGATCGCCGCCTCTTCTCCGCCGTTTGCTTCTGCTTCTCCGATCTCCGCCGCTTCTCCGTCTCCGTCATATCTCCCCTATCCTTCACTTTTTGGGCTTCCTCTCTCTTCTTCTCCCTCTTTCTATCCTTCTCTCTTGCCTCTTCCACCTCCATACACCATTTCTTTTGAAGATCGTGAATCCGCAACACGGTAACGCAGTCGTCATCACAAATTTCCAGCTCCGCCGGAAGAAAGCCATTTCGGGAACCCCTAACCTTGATGATGGCCAGTTCTTTTGATCTGTTGCTAAGGGTAACTTCTGCTACGTCAAGGAGACCACCGCACTCCTCGACAATTTGCTCTATGAACTGGATACCCCATTTTTCTGCAGGGATGCCTTCAATGCCGATCCAACTATCTCTGCAAGCGATTTGACGCCGTTCCCATAGCTCGTAGTCATTCCAATCTTCGATGATCAGCTCCGTCCAGAACATGGGTTGAGGAGGACCCTTGAGTTTGGATGTTTCTTCCCCATTCCATGTGTGAATCAGAGCCCTGGCTGCGTCAACCACTGTCAAATGAATATCTCTGCCCAGAACCTCAGCCAACTCCTCTTCAACTTCCTCCCAACTGTAGCTATTTGTGATTCTGGTGACTTTGAACTTTCCAGACCTGATATCTGGCTTTTGTTTCGCTTGTCTCTTTGTCTCCATGTCAATTTTTTTGTCTCTGGGGCCCTCTTGTGCTTTCCGATCCTTATCAATAAGAACCGATTCTTGACGCATGGTTTTGTGCCTTTGGATCGTGTGCAGATTTGTCTTCTCCGGAGGACTATTCACTTGACGGAAGCTACTTTTATTCTCTTGTTTGATGTCGTCTAGTGCATATAACAGTTTGTGCCACGTATCACACTTCGTGTCTTCTGGAATGAGGATATTTTGAAACGCTCCCTTATGTAACTTAGTGAGTTTCATGAAACTTCCCCTTAAATTGGTATACGTCTCGATAAACAACGTGTAATTATCTCCTCGTCTAGATTCCTTAAATACACCATTCCTATCTGCCTTTATTGCCTGCAACGCCTTATTGGTGAGCCAAACTAGATCGCGTTTACTCATTAACAACGCGTACGTCGAAGTTCTGGTCTTCTCCTGGATAATGACATCTTCTCCAAACCTGGACCCCTCGACTATGAAATTTTTGAATCTTGAGTCGAAAGTATGGATTATCCAGTTTTGTTGGTCTTCCTCAATCCTCCTCTCTAAATTCCTATTCTTTGCTTCTGCACCGCACCTCACACGTGTCACCTCTATCCATTTGTTCTCTTCTTCCTCCTTCCCGATGAGAGCATTTCTGTATGTGCCAAGGTCCGCGTTCCAGTTGACGTTCCGACTCCCCATGGGAAATTTTTAGAGAAGCAATTTTTGAGTGTGAAAGTTGTAAGGCTCCGAGGCTGGATGGTTTTCTATGAGTTTTTATTAGAAAAGCTGGGAGAACTTGAAGGAGGGCCTAATTAAGGTTATGGAAGAATTTTACCAAACAGAAGAAGTGAATAGGTGTACCAATGAGACATACATTTGTTTGATTCTGAAAAAAATGTAGTGAGAAAGGTCAAGGATTTTCGGTCTATTAGCTTCACGACAAGTCTGAACAAAATCATTGCAAAATTGTTGGCTAATAGGCTTAAGAGAATCTTGGGAAGCACCATATTGGAGAATCAAATGGCTTTTGTCAAAGGGAGGAACATCACAGATGCAGTTTTAGTGGTGAATGAGTTAGTAGAAGAGTATAAGGGGGAGAATGAAGGAAGGAGTGGTTGTCAAATTGGAAATTGAAAAGGCATAAGACATGATTGATTGGAAGTTTTTGGACTTCGTATTAGAAAAGAAAGGTTTTGGCAAGAAGTGAAGGAAATGGATTGAAGGTTGTTTGAGATCCATTACATACTCCATCTTTATTAATTGAAGGACGAGGGGTAAAATAGAAGCTCTTAGGGGATTGTGACAAAGAGATCCACTGTCACTTTTGGTATTTACTATGGTGGTGGATGTGTTGGGCGATTCTAGATAAAGGGAAGGAGTTGCAGCAGATACAGGGATTTGTGGCGGGTATGGACCTTGTTGAGGTTACGCATTTACAGTTCGCGGATGATACTCTTCTTTTCTTGGATGGAACGGAAGATAATTTGGATCATGCCCTAAGAATTTTCCAATGTTTCTATTGGACTTCAGGGATGCGTCTTAACATGTCTAAAACTTTCTTAGCCAGAATTTCTATGGAAGGGAGACAGTGTATCAAATTGCAACTCAGTTAGGATGTGAAGTGAGAGAATGGCCGTTGAAGTATTTAGGAATGCCCTTAAGAGGTAACCCGAGGTCCCAAAGATTTTCAGAGCTAGTAGTCTTTAAGGTGGCCAAGAGGTTAGTCGGATGGAAAAGAGCGTTTATTTCTAAAGGTGGCAGATTTACTCTAATTAAAACTGTGTTGGATGCCTCACCTACATACTTCCTGTCAGTATTTGAAATTTCCAAAGGGGAAGCTTCCAAGATAGAGAGCTTGATAAGGAACTTCTTGTAAAAAGGAGGGAGAGATGGTCAAGGATCTCATATAGTGGAATGGAGCAAGGTTTAGCTAAGAAAGGAGTGCAGGGGCCTAGGGATTGGTAACATTGTAAACAAGAACAAGGTCCTAGTAGGAAAATGGCTATGGAGATTGCCTAGAGAACAAGATCAGTTACGGGCTTGAGAGATTAAAAGTAGACATGGTAGGGACATTAATGGCAAGGACGCATGTATCAAGAAGAGTACAACCTTCAAAAGTCCAAGGAAGTTCATTCATTCTCTATACCAGTGCTATTCGACAGGCATTTAATTGAGAGCAGGAAAAGGAGATGATATTCAATTTTGGAAAGATGTTTGGTGAGGGAATGAGGCCTTTGCCTATTTATTTCCTAGGTTGTACAAACAATCTAGAGCTCATCATCATCCAAGAGAGGGGGGTGTGAAGAGGAAGAGGCTGCTCTTTCAGAATTATTGAAGGAGTGTGTGTATTAGGATAGGCAGGACTGCATAGTGTGGTTTAGAGAATCCTCTGGGGACTTTTCTTCTAAATCCTTCTTTTTTATTTTGTCTGACACTAGCATGCTCATTTTAGATTATACGTGCCATGAGATATGGAAGGCGTCAATTCCTTCTAAAGTCAAGGTTTTTGCATGGGAGTTGGCCCTTCGAAAAGTTAATATGGGAAAATTTGTTCAAAAGCATTTTTTCAAGACACTTTCTCCATCATGCTGTCATCTGTGCAAGCTAAATGGTGAATCAATAGATCATCTGTTCCTAAGGTGTCTGTTTTCTAGTTATGTTTGGGCCAGGTGAAGGAGTTACTTTGGTATCTATCCAGAAATGAGTAAGCTAGATATTCCTTTCAGTGTTTGTCCTTTTAGGGAAAAGTTGGATCAAAGAGGCGTGCTTATTGGGTAGTAGTCAGTCTGGCGATGTTGTGGAGTCTACAAAAGGAACGGAATGCTAGAATTTTTTAGGGAAAAGTCTTCCTCCTATCCAAATTTGGGAAGAATCTTTGGCACTAGCTTCTTTTTGGGATAGTAATAGCTCCCTTTCGTTGGGTTATTCCATTTCAGAGTGGCTTCGGAGTTGGGGAAATATTTTGTAATTGGTGTTGAGGTGTTTAGTTGCGTGGGTGAAGTTGGCTTAAGTGTTGGTCTTCTTTTTCTTGTTGTACTCTCTCATTTTTATCAATAAAATTCTTGTTTCTTTTAAAAAAAATTAGAAAGTATGTTAATTTATAACTAGCATCCTATTTTAAAGAATTTGATTTTTGAATTAAAAAGTTAATGTTTTCAGAAGTTTTGGAATCAGAAGTCTAATTTTGGTATTTAACTAATAAATAAATTTGCAAAACTTTAAAATTATGATGATCATGAAATGAGTAAAGAAAATTTACTCTTAATATATTTCTGGTGTATTTAGTTAGGAAACATGATAAATATAGTTTGCTCTAATGAAGATTTCTTAAAATAAAAAGTAGAACAAGAATTTAGAAAGTTTTAAAAAGAGAAAAGTTATTAGAATAGGAAGTTTCCAAAAATGAAGAGGAAGGTTCCAAAAATGAAGAGTGCCTTTAAAAAAACAAATTTGGAAAGTTTCAAAAAAATGAAAGTTTCTAAAAAAAATAAAAAGTTGTCAAAATAGATTCTTTCTAAAATAAAAAAGATTTCATTAGGATGAAGCATCACCTCAGTTAAAAAAGCAGCAACAGAGAAATAAGAAAATTAACAATTTGAGGTGGGGATGAGAACTTGGCTTATATCAATTTTATATAAGCATGAGTAACCAATGTTGTGTGTCTAAATTCCTGTCAAATTAAGGACATGTTATCATGACTTGCATGTTTGTTTATTTGACTATTAAATACATTATACATAGCATGACACTTGAAACTATTGTTACGAGGACGATGATTTTGTACACACTAAATATCACATTAACAAGGTTAAAAATTCATTTTCTAAATCAATGTGTTATTTGGAGGCACTATCGATGGTCTGAAATTAAGAAGGTTGCTTCGGCAACAGATAGGATTGGTCTTGTGCAATCCAAAATTTAAAAATGTTACCAAAATTGAACTATGATATTTGAATGAGAAAAACACATTTGCTCAAAACCTACCGATTTTCTTCTCTTTGTCATCATGATCAACACCCTCAGATCTTGAGATTTTTTTTTTTTTTTTTGGGAGAAGAAACAAGAACATAATTTGTATTGATAAATGATGAAAAAACATACCACCCGCCAAGGCCACAAGCTGTGCGTAGGCGAAAACACAATAAGAACTACAAAACAGAGAAAAATAAATAAAAAACCTATCACAGACTGTGATTATTATATGTTCATGCACAAAGACCAATTAAACAACCACCCAAACATGGAAAAACCACTTGACAGCTTTGAAGCAATAACCCATGAGCTTGAGGTAAACTTAATCCCTTCCACAAGACCAAATCATCCATTAGAATCCCTCTGAAAATTTTGTTGTTTCTTTCTTTCCAGACCTCCTAAAGTGTAGCATAGAAAGCTATTAACCCCAATCCCTTTGTGTTATTATCCATGAAAGAAATGTAGTTTAGATTCAAACTTTCCTCAATAGATGTTGGAGCTGCCAGTATACCTCCAAAAAACATCATCCATTCATTCCAAATTCTTTTTGTGTACTTACATGTGAGAAATAGATGATCGATTGATTCTGCATCCATGAATTGAATTTTCCGATGAGCTAGAATCTACCTGAAGATTTGCACCATAGAAGGTATCTTCGTTGCCCAAATGTGTTTAGTCGTAGGTAGACTCCTACTCTAATTTTGAGACAGTAGGAAAGAAAAAACTGACCTGCATGAGAATATCTGAGATGGGTCTAAGAGCCAAGTAAGTTTGTCTCATTCATTGGAAAGAGTGACTGCTGATAGCCTGTCAATCAAATTCGTTACTTCCTCCAACAGTCTAGAGGTTAGTCTTCTAGGTAAGCAGATGTCCCAGCTGATGATGTTACAATCTTCCCTCGTTTGGCGCTTTATAAAGGACACAATGGGTTGATTGTGAACATATGAGCAATTGTAAATGTTTGGAAAGCTTTCAGCAAAGCTAACATCACCCAACCACCTATCCTCCCAAAATAGGATTCGTCTTCTGTTTCCAATTTTTAATCTCATATGCATGAAGATTTGAGGAATTAGCGATGATATAAATATCCAAGGACTTCTACATAAAGCTTTGCATCTTCTCATCCTTCCCCCTAATGTGAGGGTGCCATGATGGCTTGAAACCACTTTTACCCACAATGAGTCCTTTTCTTTGAGTATCTCCATAACCACGTTTCTCAATGCAATGTTTCCTATCTCCAATCCTCCCATCTCCATGGGCCTCTTAACTGTATCCCACTTGATCAAATTGTGAGACTTCTTTCCTTCAACATGCTTTGAGATCTTAGTCAAAATCGGAGCCCAAAAATCAAGTGATGTTGGATTTCCTCTAAATGGAAGCCCAAAATATTTTAATGGCCAACTCCCTACTGAGCAACCAACCTCTCTAGCCCACTTATCAATCTTCTCCTGCTCCATATGAATTCCTATCAACTGACTTTTTACTAGGTTTATATTGATGCTAAAAATCTCAAAAAAACCTCTTAGTATGCCCATCACTTGCTTGCTTTATGTTACTTCCATTATCTTCCAAGAAAAGAAGAATATCATTTGCATACTGAATATGAGAATTTCTACATTATCCTTACCTATTATAAAGATTTAGATTTGGAGTTGAAAGTGTGAGACAAGGAAAAAAATGTGAAGAAGATTTAGATAAGAGAACGGGTGATGACAACAAGAACACGATCGCGAAGGTTGCACTCTCGATGCTTTAATTTGAAGGGCATTCGATGCAAGTGTAGCTGAAAGTTATCATGGCGCTAATGAATCTCACATCTCTAGTCGTCCTCGACCTCATGCACCAAAAGCAGGTTGATCTGAGGAGGTTTGAGGAGTAAATTTATGCGGTCAATGTGTCTTTGCTTTGTAGAGTGCAACTTTATCAAATGCAGAAACATGTCATCACAAGTATGAGTGACACGAGGTTTTTGAGCACAACCTCACTTGTCAAACCTTACAATGTTTTTGAAATCTGACGGAGCGGATCATGAGTTTCTACAACGTGTAAAGCCAAGTCGCACCAAATCTTCACAAAAAGTTCTGACGAGGGGGGAGATCAAAGTCAAAATATGGTAGTCAATGGGAAGAAGGCACTAAAAATGTGGATCTCAATGATACTTCTAGACGTGGCAAGATCAACCATAAAGGAGATCATAGTACATCATTGTTGCTTCTTATGTTTGGCTTTTTTTTTGGACATCAACTATGTTTAATCTTCCTAACTTAATCAAGAATCTTAACATTTGAACTTCATCAACACTTTTCCTTTCCATATGAATGTATAGGATTGGAGCCGAGGGGCACGGCGCTAGCAAGGAGGAGTGTGCTTTTTTATTTTTTATTTTTTGAAAAGAAACAATATTTTATAATAGACCAAAACATGTACAAAGGCTGAACGAGGCATCCAACATACAGAAAGAACTGTTGCATGCTTTGGAGTAAGTGACTCCAATTGTTTAACCAGTCACCAAATAAGATTACAACCAGAAACCCATGTTGCGAAAAGACAAGCCAGTCTACTCCAAACTGCCTCAATATGAACTATAGCACTTTGAAAAATGCTTTTGCTTTTGGTTTCCTAACTAACATAGATAATACCCAACAAAATTGAGGGTCCAGTATGCCTTGAGGCAGCCTATGGCATTTGTAGGGATGCAAAATGGATTTCCTGATGTTGGAGCTTCAAACTAAGGTAACCTAGTTTTCCAATTAGCCCATACAGAGGAAATCAACTTACAATCACCAAAAACACACTCAATCTCTTCTTCTTAACTCCTGCAAAGATAGCAACAAGATAATGGGAGACCTTGGTTAGGGAGCTTTTATTTAATCTACTTAGCACAATGAAATTTACACATCCTATTCCTAATAACCTATCCTAAGATTTTTGCTTTACTGTGAGCTTTGGATATCCAAATGAAGGGAATATTGGTAGTATCATGACTTGCAGTTACTTGCGAGAGGATAGAAAAGAAAGATTTGGGAAAAAAATTCCCCACTTGAGTCTTTGAACCACCCCTATCCATATGGATCCTCCAACAGCTTGAGCTGTTCAAATAAGGAAATGAGAGTAGTTAATTCTCCCATCCCTAAATCATTTAGGCCTCTTCTGAAATCTAGGCTCCAGCTATGATTTCTTCTCCTATCCGTGAGATGTCTTCTAACAATGTAGTCCACAGTAGCCTATCTGGCCCTTGTCAAATTATAAAGTCCATGGAAAGTGTCACGAAATGGAGTGGGGCCGCACCACATATTTTCCTAAACAATGATTCTTCTCCCATTTCCTAGCTTCCATCTCACATTGCAGTAAGATGGAATAAATTTGTTTCTCTATAATGAAACAAATTTACTGCATTATCGTTCGATTGTCTATAATGCAATAAATTTGTTTCTTCTTTAAAAAAAAAAAAAAAGAAACCTTCCACCTTACATTGGGAAGAAAAGGGGGATAAATAGAATCAATAAATTTCCAAGGGAAGCGAGCTTAATTCTTAAGGTTGAACCTGATTGTGTTATGTTATTGTTGTTGCGGTGAATACTAATAATGACATTGGCCCACATAGAGTACAGTGACTAAAAAATTTTCTAAGCCACTTTGCTACAAGGGCTATGTTCCTTAGCCTAATATAGCCTAAACCCAGTCCTCCTTGAACAATCTACTTCGAGACTTGGTTCTCGTTCACCAAATGAACAAAATTATCCTAACACTGGTTTTTGGGAATACATGATCCAAACCATAAAAAGGAGGGCAACAGGATGGAAACGAAGTTATCTATCAAAAGGGGGAAGACTCTTGCTCATCAAGGCCATCATGGAGGCTCTTCCCACATACTTAATGCCAGTTTTCAAGATGCCCAAGAAAGTGGCTAAGATAATTGAAAAACACATGAGGAACTTCCTATGGAAGAAAGAAAGGAAGGAAGAGGACAGAATCTTGTAAAATAGGAACATGTATGCAAAGAAATGCATTAAGGAGGGCTAGGAGTGGAAAAATTAATTAAAAGAAATATGGCCTTGAGGGATAAATGGCTATGGAAAATGTATGAAAGGCCAAATGACATGTGGGCAAAAGTGGTTAAGGGCATACATGGATCTATGGGAAGGAAGCTAGTTTGAATTGAAGAAGTAGTCATAGATCACTTTGAATGACATATACAGCATATATGGCAAGTTTAAGGAGAACATAACATGGGAGGTAGGACAAGGGAACAGGGTAGACTTTTGGGGGGATGTCTGGTGCGGCACAAAAGAATTAAAGAAGAAGTTTCCAAATGTTTTCAAATTAACAAGGAAGAAAGAAGGGGCAGTTTCAGAATTCAAGACATGTATTATGGAGGATAATAGAACATGTTGGGGATGGAACCTTCGTGTGAGTAGAAATATTGGGGAGGGGTAGATTGATGAAATTAGTGAGATGACTAATTTGCTTCAAGAAGCTCGTACAACAAACAGGGAAAGGGAGGACAAACCAGTTTGGAAGGAAGAAGGAAGTAAAGTGTTTTCAGTTAGATCTTTCATGAAAGTTCTGAATGAAAACAATTTTAGAAACCCAACAGTTCCGGTTTACTTTATTTGGACAGCTAAAGTTCCTATGAAAGTAAGAATTCTTGTGTAGCTTGCTAGTTTAAATAAGTTAAATTCAGTAGAAAATCACCAGAAGCGCCTCCCCACCTATGTTCTTAACCTGTCAATTTGTATATTATGCACGAGTAGCATGGAAACAAGCTCCCATATTTTCTAGAATTGTAGAATGGTGAAACATATGTGGAGTAGATTGGCAAATAAATATGAAGACTTTGTTCCACCTGATGATCAGAACATATTCCAAATCCCAAAGGGTGTGAGGAGTAGAAGAATCAAACAATACAGGAAGATAATCTTTTTTGCAATTTGGTTCAACTTATGGGAGGAGAGAAACACAAGATTATTTCTAGATAGGTTTAGGTCAGAGAGTCTTGTATGGGAGAGATCCAATATTTTGTTTGCCACTTGGATCTCAAGTTCAAAATTAGGGAACGGGTACCATTTTAAGGAATGGTTATGTAAGGGTAATGAAATTATGCATATGAGGTAATCTCTTTAGGGTTTTGTATTGATGTTGTGATATCTCATCAGGCATCAAATTTTTATATAATTAATACAATAGTTTCCGTTTCAAAAAACGCAAAAAAAAAAAATGAACAAAATTATCCTTGTCTTAGCATACCACAAAAAGTTCCTCATGTTCTTTGTCTACCTTTAACACCACCGTATAAGGCATTTTAAAGACATATTTGAAGTGGAAAGAGCTCCTAGGACAGATTCCCTCTCCTCCAAAAAGATAACTCTCCTTCCATTTTCCTTTTTTTTGTTTAATCTTCTAAATAACGGTCTCCTAGAAATCAATTTTCCTTGGGTTCCTCCTAGAGGAAGGTCCAAATAGTTCACGGGCCAGTTGCTAACTTGCACCCCTATCTTAGCTGCAAACCTTTCAACCTCCTCCTTCTAAATATTAACTCCACGCAAGTGGTTCTGAAAATTTATGCTGAGGCTGGAAATGTAAGTGAAGGCTTGAAGAACCTTCATCATAAATCATATTTTGGCATCTCTTCTCCTCCTTCTTGATGAAAAACAGACAAATATTAATGTATTGAATATGAGAGCGGTGGACTTTGTCCTCCCCAAGTTTAAACCCCTTTTAAACCTTTCCTCACAGCTTCCTGCTTAATGCCATGAATCAGCCACTATAATGTAGAGGAAAAGAGACAAGGAGACCCCTTGTCTCAAACATCTAACTGCCTCAATCTTTCCTCTAGGTCTTCCATTGATAATAACAGAATAATATGCATTGTTGAAGCATCCTTCGATCCACTTGCACCAATTGTGGCCAAAGCCCTTTTTTCCCAAAACATGAAGAAGGAAGTTCCATCGAATAGAATCATAGGCTTTGGAGAAGTTGATGTTTAGGACCAAACCTTCTTTTTCCTAGTTCCTATAGTGCTCTACTACTTCATTGGCTATGAGGATGGAATCCATAATTTGTCTGTTCTTGACAAATCCCATTCAGGTTTCAGCTATTGTGCTTGAGATCACTTCTTTAAGTCTATTGCAAGGGTCTTGGTGATTATTTTGTATAGACTTGTCACCGAGCTTATTGGACAATCTGTCACTTTGATGGAGTAATACTTCTTAGGAGTGAGATGAATGTATATCTCGTTCATCATTCTATTGACGACACCGTGCTCATATAAATCATGCATCACCTCCATAACATTCTTTTTCAGAATATCCCAATGTCTTCGATAAAAGAGCATTTTGCAACCATTTGTACCACGGGCTTCATCTCCTTCACAATTGAAAACAGCAGATTACATTTCCTCCTCTTGGAAAGGACTTTTTGACGAACCTTTTTGATCTTCAGAAATGCAATGCAACTCAATGCCATCAATCCCACAATGTTCACTCATTTTTTATCAAAAAAAGGAAAAAACTTTCCCGAAATAGTGGAGAATAGTATTTCAAAACTCCTCATTCTCTTCTATAACCTATCTTTCCTATTCTAAGCCCTTCCGATAAAGATTATTTCATGAAAGTACTTTGTGTTGATGTCACTCACTTCAGCCCATTTAATTTTTGCATCTCCAAACTATACTCAATCTTACGAAGGTCCGTGATGATCTAATTTCTTTGATCCTGAATTTCAGGGCATGTTCTACTTGAAAGTTCTTGCTCCATTCCTTTAGCTTGTCTTTGAGGTCCTTCCATTTCAATATAAAAGTGAAGCTGAGCCAGGCTTTTATTTTGGAGCTATTCCACCATTGAGTCAACTTCTCCTTAAAATCTACTCTGTTTAGCAAAGAATGTTCTATTCTAAAAGGAGTAGATCCCCATTGAAGACTAGAGTTATCCAGCATAATGGAACAATGGTCCGAAGTCAAACACTACAGAGTTATCTGTCAAATGGGAAATTTCCTCATATTGGTTATTAAAGAAAAATTTGTCATTTTTTTAAAAAAAAAAGTAAACTCATAAGATATATATATATATATATATATATATATATATATATATATAAATTAAAAGGATTACATGCCGGACGAGGAGTCCGGCCATCAAGCAAAAAGATTATAAAGTGGGCTAAAGAGGGGGATGTCAACTCAAGATTCTTCCACAGGATATTGTCCCTAAGGAAAGCAAGGGCAACCATCAGCAGATTGGAAGATAAAGAAGAAAAGTTGCTGGAAAAAGAAGATGAGATTCAAAGCACTATTCTAGAATACTTTGAAAACATGTTTAAGGAAAATTCTGAGAGGAAGTGGGGTATAGAAGGTCTACAATGGAAACCAATATCAAAAGAAGATCAAAGATGGCTGGAAAGAGATTTTGAAGAAGAGGAGATAAGGAATGCTGTGTTCAGCTGTGATGGAAACAAGGCTCCAGGGCCGGATGGCTTTACTGTGGCCTTCTTCCAAAAGAATTGGGACATGGTGAAGCAAGATGTTATCAATTGCCTCCAAGATTTTCATAAAGATGGCATTATTAATAGGAGGGTGAATGAAACATACATAT
>JAJIYU010009387.1:0-17054 GCA_030144865.1 Tinospora cordifolia | reverse complement strand
GATTTGATTTCCATAATGCTTATATTCTGAATTTTTATTGATCTTAGCTTCATATTTTGATTTTTAATTGATGATTCAAGAATTAACAAAAGATGATGGTGAAAATAACCATGTACCATCATAGTGAACATGTGGGTTACTATAGATGATATTTTCATATGATTAGTTCATATGGTTTTAAGAACAAAGTACTTGGTTGGTGGGTAAGTTCCCTTGAAGTCCAAAAGTCCAATGAAATTGGCTCAAAAAAGCTATATTTCACTCTAAGGAGGTACTTTGTTAAGAACATCAAGGGTTTAAAAGTCCTTTTCGTCTAAAATCTCAACTTTAAACAAAAATGTTGTTTGAATCGCCTAATGTATGCAAGTGTTCGAAATATGAATGTGTTATTGGTTTAAATTTGAAAAATGGTTGTTTGAAAAAGATTCACTGAGCTTTGTGCTCACCCCTTCTTCTTCTTTTTCAGGAAATTAAATTATGAAGACCATAGAATTTGGATTTTAGCAAGTTTTTATTTTTTTTTAAAAGCTCCTTTTTAATGTAAGGGCATGTTGCCCAATTTCAAATAAGTTTTCTGCTGAAATTTTATTTTATTTTAGAGGTTATGAATTTCTTTTGATCAACAATGTAATAGTTTACATTATAAAGTTATGCACTTTCTTTTTTATGAATAAAGAAGTTAAATTTTTCTTTATCTTTAATTGCCTTGATTTTATTGAATGATATTTGTATTCTTGAATCTATTCTACGGCATGAGGTATTGAAAAATAGAAAGTCAAGTGTGTGTCAATTGTAAAGTAATACCGGACCGACCCGCCAAATGGTTGAGTCCACTGTCAAAGAATGGTGGTTATGTCCAATGCTCAAAGAATGCGGGGATTGGGGTGTTACACCAAGTGCTTAACTTGCCAACAAGTAAAAACAAAACATCAAAAACCCTTTGGAATGTTACAACCACTCCCTATCCTTGAAAAGAAGTGGGATAACATTGTCATAGACTTCGTCAATGGTTTGCCCAAGAACCAGAAAGGAGAAGACACTGTTTAGGTGATTGTGGATCGTCTCACTAAAGTGGGTCGTTTCCTGTCAATCAGATCCATATACCAAGTCAATAAATTGGGAGAACTCTATGTGAAGGAAATAGTAAGGCTGCATGGTGTGCCCAAAACGATATTATCAAACGGAGACTCTCGCTCCACTTCTCAATTCTGGTAGAGTCTACATAAGGAGTTGGGCACCAAACTCATCATGAGCACTACTTTCACCCTCTGACAAATGAGCAGTCTGAGAAAGTTATCCAGACCTTAGAGGACATGTTAAGGTCTTGTGTCCTAGACTTTAAAGGGAATTGAAGCAAGTACCTACACATAGCAAACTTTGCCTATAGCAACAGTTATCAGGCAAGTATTAAGATGGCCCCATATGAGGCTCTTTATGGAAGGCCCTGTGGATTACCAACCTGTTGGACTAAACTCAAAAATCAAGTACTCACTGAGCCAAACTTGGTGGAAGAAATGAACAACCAAGTCAAACTATTATGAAAGAGGTCAGCTATAGCTTAGAGTCTTCAGAAGAGCTATGCTGACAAGAAAAGGAGACCCCTAGAGTTTCAAGTGGGTAACAAGGTATTCCTTTGGATCAGTCTTCAAAAAGGCATCAAGAGGTTTAGATTTAAGGCGAAACTATCACCTAGATTTGTCGGACCCTTTGAGATACTTAGAAGAATTGAAGAATGTGCTTATGAATTGGATCTACCAAACTAGATGACCTCAACTCACAATGTGTTCCACATAACAATGTTGAGAAAGTATGAACTGGATCCCTCGCACATAATCCACCGGGAAGAAGTAAATATCCAAGATGATGCCACTTATGAAGAAACGACAATTGGAATCCTTGACCATAAGGTATAGAACCTAAAAACTAAGGTATCCCCTTAGTTAAGGTATTGTGGAAGCATCACGGGATGGAAGAAGCCACCTGGAAGCTGGAGAATGAAATGAAGACCAAGTGCTCACATCTGTACACTGGGAACCTCTAAATATGTACAAATTTTGAGAACAAAATTCTTTTTAAGGAGGGTAGGTTGTAATACCTTGAAAAATTGTACTAAATGAAATGAAATGATAAATGAAAACCAATTCATTTCTAGAATCCATTAGAAAGTCCAAATTTTCTTAAAAACCTTTCAAGGGAGTGAAATTTAAGAAAAATGAACGAAATGAAATGAAATAAAGTGAACACCTTGAATGGCCTATGCATCCAAAATTCATCTCATTTGCACAATGAAGGATTCATTTGCTTAGTATGCTTCAAAGGAATCTAAATTAGGAAAGAAAATGTGAAAAAACTAGCCAATTGAAAGATATGAATTTTTATTAAATTCATGTGAACCTAAAAATGCTAAAATCCAAGCCAAATGAAAGAACATGAATTTATTTTAAATTCATGTGGACCGAAAAATGTATGAACACGCCTAAGCATGTGCAAGTCACATGAGTGATCATGTTAGCATGACATAACTAGGCGTGCCACCTTATGTCATTGTATACATCATGTTTTACACATCAAAAATGTCCCAAATAATTCAAATAAGAAGTTTCTAATTCAAGAATAGAAATTCATGAAAAATGTTTCTAAACACCTAAGGAACAAGATTAGAAGTTTCTAATTCAAGAATAAAAGTTGTTAAAAAATGTTTCTAAACACCCAAGGAACAAGATTAGAAGTTTCTTATTCAAGAATAGAAGTTGCTGAAAAATGCTTCTAAACACCTAAGGAAGAAGATTAGAAGTTTTTAATTTAAAATAGAAGGTTGTCAAATCTTGTTGATTTGGTGTGCACAAGAAAATGAATCAATTATCTAAGCATATTGGAAAGGTGTCTTGCTCAAAATATCACACCTAGATTAATGTCCAAACAAAGATTAGTAAGTATTCTAAATCCTTTTTGTATTCACACATAAATAGGAAATCAAATAAAGCTGACATCTTGAGTTCACAATAGGAATGGGAAACCAAATCAACCCACGTTCCAAACTATGTGCACACTTAATCTATGCATTCCAAAACATCCTCGTGGAGGAATTGAAAGATTTTCCAGTGTAAGCATGCCCAAACCATCCTCTAGTGCTTATTGAAACTCTATATAAAGGCCACCTGTGCTCACTTTTTCTTCATCCCAGAGCAAAACCTAACAAGTTCCTCTTGTTCTTTCTAAGTCTTATTCTTGACACCCCTTCTCACTTCTATTTTGTTCTTGAGTGTTCTTAAGTGAGAAACTATTATTCTTGAGTAATCTTGAGCTATTCTTGAGTGCTTTGGTGTTTGATTGAGTGTCTTTGAGCATTTTTTGAGTGATAGAGGTGGATTTCAACCAAGCTCGCAATAGAGGTGGAAGTGATTTTTAAAACCTCCATTTTACTTGTTTAGTTTAATATCATGTTCATGCATGCTTGATTTCAGTTTAATATGCATATTTAGGTTTGAAGAACATGATTTAAATTTTAGATTTGCATGTATGTCATGTTAGTTGATAATGAAACCATGCCATGCTTAGATTATGCGTGTTTAGGTTTATTTTAAAGTATGATGCATACTATGTTTGTTTTCATTCTTTGAATGTTTATGTGTTAAAAATGTTGAAATTATTTTATTTATGATTCATGAGTACAAGATTAAATGAAAGATGTTGAGATTAAGAACCACATATCGTCACAGTGAATATGAGGGTCACTTAGGTGTTCTTTACATGTAATTAGTTCACATGGGTTATATCCCAAAATACTTGGAATATGGGTTAGGCCCTAAGTCCAATGAAACTTGGTATAAGGAATGTATTTTCACTCAAGGGAGATATTTTGATCAAAAATATCGAGGGCTTTGAAACCCTTTCAGTCAAATTTACAACTGTAAAGGAAATATTATTTGAAATGCCTAATAATTTACAAGTGCTTGAATTTGAATGTGTTGTTAATCTAAATTAGTTATTTGGTTGTTTGAAAAAGATCCACTGCACTATGTGCTCACCCTTTATCTCTTATCTTTTCAAGAAATTAAACACATGATGATGCATGCTAAAGACTTAGGATACTAGCTTTTAAAAAATTTTTGTTTTCTATTTTGATGAAAGAACTTGTAGTCCAAATTTTGAATATTTAGAATGTAAGACTTTCGCTAAAATAAATTTCTATTTCAAGTTATGTACTTGTCCCTTATTTTATTAAATCAATAAAGATTTGAATTTAATTTCTTATATCTCTTGTATGATTGTTTTACTGAAATTCATCAATAAATGTTGAGTTAAGTACTCTTGTTTAAGGCGTGTGATAAACGAAATGGAAAGTCAAGTTGTGTACTTATAAAGTAATACTAACCCGGCCCGCCTTGTAGTTAAATCCAATTAAAAATCTTGGGAGTTGGGGTGTTACATTCAGTATTAAAATTCAAATAATACTAGGGAGTGAGGTAATCGCTTCTACCTGTTGCTATGCTTCGCTTGTTCTAATCCTCATTCCAATGATTCAAATCCTCAACTTATAATGGTTTGATATCATAATTCAATACCCTTAAACCATGATTCGATGTCCACTTAATCTAAGTAGTAATTGGTGTGCATCTAGGTAATATCCAGTGTGTAATATCATGTTCTTCTTTTGTGTAGTGCAGTAGAGAAGGGTACTACCACAATCACTCGAATCTGTGCATAAAAATTTGAAATAAAAGGTCTAGGACGCATTATGTGGTCGCCAAAATCAACAACATGTATTACTGCGATCAGTTACTGCGGTAACCAGAAAGGATTTCACGTGAACAGTGTATTACCCGGTAGTCAGGCATTTTCTAGAAACTGCACATTTGTGCGAGTTTCCTTTCTGGCGTCCTATTCATAATGAAGCGATGACTATTACATCAAAAGCAACACACATTTTCTTACACAACGCAAAGAGTGAT
Organism: Tinospora cordifolia; assembly: GCA_030144865.1. Classification (NCBI taxonomy): domain Eukaryota; kingdom Viridiplantae; phylum Streptophyta; class Magnoliopsida; order Ranunculales; family Menispermaceae; genus Tinospora; species Tinospora cordifolia. The sequence goes on along the minus strand of JAJIYU010009387.1, from coordinate 12,102 downwards.
AGAAATATATGCATTTCATGGGATTTAGATGTTTTACCTCATGTGTAATCCATTCTTTCAGTCCCAGCAGTCAAACTCTTCACCAATATGCAATTCTCCTTTGTTCTTTGCTTGAGAATCTGGTTGGGAAGGGTTGAAATGGATTAGGAGCACTCTAAAACACTTTTGGGAACAAGAAAGGTCGGTCTGTGGCAGTTGGGTAGGGTTTGTGCAACTGAGCTTCCAAATGACTGAGAATTACGGTTTCTACCCACAAATCACGCCTATATATAATTTTTATGTATTACCACAGTAATAACTCCAATTACCCGGTAGTCGCATAATTAACACATCAAAATTAGGGTTTTTGACGTATTACCGTAGTAGCCAAAACGCATCGATTTTTAATTTTTTATAACATTACCATAGTAACGATTTGCATTACTATAATAACTAGAACGATGCCATTTGCACACATTTTTGGTTTTTTCGAACATTACCGCGGTAATCCAATTCCTTACCATGGTAATCAGGGCCTATTGTCATTTTTCACGTCGTCATGACATTCTTTGAATTTTCTATTAATTTTTACAATTATCCCAAGTTTATTTTCACTTGCATTTCATTATTGTAAAGCATTTATAATTTTTTTAAATTATTTATTTAATTTATTTTATGTTTAAAACTCTCAAAATTCTATAGTTCGTTTATTGACTTTTGGGATATTACAACTAATCACTCTACTTATCAACACCCCACTATCTTTCTAATCTCTTATATGATAAATTCTGACGAACTTCGAACGAGATTTCAGCAAGCTTTCGACAACTAGGTACTTTTTTCAAGTTATTTTGATTAAAAAAGTCATGTTTTTTAGGGTTAAAATCGAATGTTGTCTCAGCCACACACGACCAAGACTCACCATATGAGTCTCGGTTACCTATGACTGAAACTCACAGCAAGAATCTCAACCACCTCCAACTGAGACTCATATAGTGAGTCTCGGCCACCTTTGACTAAGACTCACATAGTAAGTCTCAGCCATCTTTAGCTGAGATTTATATAATGAGTCTTGGCCACGTCCGGCCGAGACTAAAAAATTGTAAAAATTGTGAAACTTAATTAATTGAGTAATGTTGCTAAAAATTATGAAACTAAATAATTTTTGATGTTCTGCTTTTTTAAAAAAAATTTATGAACTATTAACTAAATTTCAGTTAAAATGATAAGAAAAGCAACTTAGATGTAACATACATACAAAATTGAAAACAAAATTTCAACCATAGAGACATTCTTCCATACATTATCTGGAATTTGAGTAAGAATTAAATGATCATATTTTGGATAATTGAAAAAAAAAATTTAGTTTCACAATTTTTAGCAAAATTACTTAATTAATTGAATAAGTTTCACAATCTTTACAATTTTTTAGTCTTAACCGGAGGTGGTCAAGACTCACTATATGAGCCTTGGCCAAAGGTAGCTATGACTCACTATATGATTCTCGGCCACCTCTCATTAAACTCACAGCATGAGTCTCGATTACCTCTGGCCGAAACTCACCACCTCCAATCAAGACTCCTATAATGAATCTCAGCCACTCTAACCGAGACTCATATAATGAGTCATGGCCACTAGTAACTGAGACTTATATAGTGATTTTTAGCCCTGTGTGGCTGAAAACTACTTTCTTATGTCTAGATGGTCACTGTTTGTGGATTCAGTCAACGACAAGAATTGGGTATCTGTTTGGGAGTATTTTTTGGGCAATTAAGAGATTTTTGACTTATAACAGATCTGTGAGATTAGGCGTTGACGATTTGGGGAGCTTTGTTGGTGGGTGTTTTACAAAATCTTGTTGGCTATGGATGGGTTTGGTTTTGCAGAATCTTGTTGGTTATGAATGAATGTTCTTCTTCTTTTTCTTCTTCCTATCTAGAATGGTACTTAAAAGGTATTTTATGGTTTTAGGTGGGTTTCAGTGATCAATGATGTTAGTTAAGGTTTAATTAAGGGTATTTTAGGGTTTACAATAAAAAAAATAGGGTGAATATATCAAATTTTTAAATTTGGTGCGATGAACTTAGTGTTATGGATAAAGAAATTCATTATTGGAGTAATTTTAGCCCCATTCATTTTAATTATTTTAGTTAATTTAATTAATTAAAATAATTAAGTAAACTCTATCTTTAATGATAATAGTAGCCTTCAACTACTATCATTAATCAAAGATGGCTTTAAAGGACATAAATAATATTTTTTAGCCACTACCACTATCATTTTTAATTAATAGTGTCATTTTTAATTAAATAAAAATGATTTTAAAGTACATGAATAATATTCTCCAACCACCGCCACTATCATCTTTAATTAGTTAAAGAGGATAGCATCATTTTTAATTAAACAAAAATGACTTTAAAGTATATGAATAATATTTTCCAACTACCATCACTACCATCTTTAATTAATTAAAAAGCATAGTGTCATTTTTAATTAAATAAAAATGACTTTAAAGGACATGAATAATATTCTCCAACCACCACCACTATCATCTTTAATTAATTAAAGAGAATAGCGTCATTTTTAATTAAATAAAGATGGTTTTAAAGTATATGAATAATATGCTTCAAACCACCATTATTAGTACTTACAATAACTTGCAAACAAGCATACATGACCCCTTTGCTTCTCCATTATTCTAAACTATTCTCCACTATACCTTAAACACAAACCTTAATGTAACATCCCAGCTCTCGAATCTGTCACATACGTCATAGGTGACGTGGTTGTCTCGTAGCTTGAGACGTCATTACCTTCGAGTGCAATCAATCCTGCTTTCTATCTGAGAACTGGGGATATTACTTTTTCTTTACATCATTTATCACATTTGTTAGTTTCACCAGATTACATCCCAAGATACAAAATAAAGTATAAATACAGATGTTTAGAAACAAAACAACAATAATTTAGGGATTACATAATAATTGAAGACATTAATTTATGATCAATCTTGTGGGCCCCATAGCCAACTTTTGATAATACAAATACTATCTGGCCTAATGACCAACATCTGACATGATCAAATATGGTGGGTCACAAGCTCTACAATTGAAAATAACAATTAAAGTATCTTTTTTTACATTCATGTGCCAAAACAACGTCTTCAATAGATACCTGAAAAGAGTGAGTGGGGTGAGCTCAAGAGCCCAATGGATCATACACAGTACATCAATATCATTATTTAAATCAAACACTGAACATGCAAACACTTATCATTCATTAGGCGTTTCAAACATTTATTTATCAACAGTTGTTAATTAGACCAAAAGGGTCAACCTTTGTGTTCCAGATCTGGGGAGAGAGATCAATCTTGAAACTCAAACCCTTCTCTGTAAAGTGGGATCATTCTTGAAACCCAGTATAATCTGGTGTCAATCTTGACAACCAGTTCTAATTCTGCATGGAACACACACGAAGGACGTCTGTCTCTGCGCTGATACGTAGTTGAAATCTTTATTTAATCTTATTTTTATGTATAAAGTGTAATAAATATTTCATCAATATTTAAACATTCCATCAGTATGACATCATAAATCAATATTTTTATAAATGAAAATAATGATTTTCAATTTCTGATGTAGAAGATCGTTCAAGATGCAACTACAAAGCATACTCTCTCAATCATAAGCAATATAAATTAAAAAGAAAGGGAAATCATTAAATCAATATTCTTGCATACTTCTATGCATTCAAATAATGTAAACATCACATATTCAGCATTAAAATTCGAATAATACTAGAGAGTAGAATAATCACTTCCACCTCAATCTTTCAGTTGTTATTCCTCTTGTTCTGATATTTCGCCTATCAATCTTCAGGATCTATGTTTTGAAAACGTGATTTAATAACTGTCCATGAACAGTACATATGTATAGTACTGTATATATGAATAGTATCATATATATGAACAATGCTAAATAGTAACAATGAACAGTACCGTATATATGAACAGTAGACTACGTATGCATATTGAAATGAATAACGACATCTCCAATCTTAAATAGAGACTAGAGCAGAGTCTATACCTGCTTTAATCAAAAGAAACCTCCAATTTCTTCAACAGTAGATCTTCACTACTGCTATGCAGATTCTAGGGTTTTCCCCTTCCTACTACTATAATTGCTGTCTAAAACAGTCGAAGAACAAGAGAAGAAAAGAGAGTAAGCAAAGAAATTATTTCTTTTTTGCTGGAATGAATTTTCAGAATGAGGGGGGGGGGGGTATATAGATTTTTCTGGCAGAAAAAAACAAAACTGAATAGTAGCTAATAGTTTGTTACAGTAGCTACAGTGCCTGTTATTGTAGCTACAATAACCGCTGAATCTTAATTTGTCTGCTGACAAAATAATGATCATATTGTTGAACAGTAATTTTTTTATTACTCTAATTTTGGGTATTACAACACCAAAATTTCAGGTATTACACTTAATGATCAAAGCTCTACTATAAATAGAGAGCATCTCCCCCCATTCTCCTCACACCAAATTGAAAAATTGAAGTGTGCTTGAAAGGAAAGGAAGAGGAAGAGAGTTTGGAAGGAAGAGTAGCTAAAGTTGAGGTACAAGTTCTCTTATTAGTCTTTTTAAAATTTTCTTTTATTCCTTTTATTTAATGTAAAGTTTTAGCTACATCATGGTTTAAAAGATCACACCACTTTGAGTAAGTTTTTGAAGACCATAAAATGCCCAAAAAGGTCCAAACCATTCACCATCAAAGAGTGGCCAAAATAAGCGTTTCAAAAATTATCGCGCAACATTACTTATGAAATAGTAACTTTCATACCATTTTAGAAATGGTGGAGGCATAATCCAAAGAAACTACCACTACATGTCAAACCTTATCAATTTTACTATAAAATAGACTCAATAATGACCCCAATCGAACACCTGAAGCCTTCGAACCAACCTTCCAAAAATTGTTGCGCAAAAACGGGACAGACTCGCAAACCGGCAGGTTCATGTGAGTTTTTGTTCAAACGTGGGACTAGCTAAGGGAAATTGTTATTTCCATGACATTCTTCATTGTGAGCACTATAAGATAACCCCAAGAATCACATAAAACAAAGTCCCAAAACTCAAGTTATGGCCTCTTGAAGTTTGATATACCGTAGATGTAACTCGTAAATTAGACCTTGAACAACCCACATCAAAGTTCATGGGTTATTTTGAACCCGATAACACTTTAGAGGTTATTTTGAACCTAAAAACAAGTTTACCAGCTAAATTCAATGTTAAGACTCGAGTGCTTTTATAGGAATCTTGGAGGACTAGCAACACCACGAGCATCAAGCAACATAAAGAATGCATAAATCGAGGTGGAGATGATTTTTAACTCACACACTTTTTAACTGTATTTGCTTGTATATTATACATAAAACGGCCTAAGTGGTAATAGAATGTACCCTTTATGGATCGAATGATTAACTGCTTATATTTGCATTGATTATGTGAATAATGATAATATGTTTTGAATGTATGCTATTTACTATGATCATATGCACGTAATCATGATAGATTTAGAACATATATATGATGTTGTTCGCGCATGGAATGATATGCACATAAATTTACTAAATGAGTATAATCTATGAGAATATGTCATTTTAGAATTCAAGTATGGTAACGATATGATAAAATGAATGTTACATATTATACTCATATATATGAGGGTATGAAGGATCTATCTTTTAAAGAATTGTCTTTTAATATGCATGGATATGTTAGTGACCAAACATAAGATCACTCTTAACTAGATAACAATACACTTGGAGGGGTTAATTGGTTTAAGGACAATCAACAGTGGTTCTCACGTTAACGTTTCAATTAAGAGATAGGTGGATGATCACACTTAAGAAACTCGATCGTGCCTCATGTATCTTCTGAATCTGTAGACTATTAGACATACAGATGCATAGCTAGATGTAGTGATGTTCTTACGTGATTCACTTGGTTAGAGGAATGAGAATCACCCTAGGGTCGGCCACCCTACCTCAACCAACTGAAAACAATATATTGTTTGTGTCACCTAATGTATAGAAGTGATTAATTGTATGATGTGTTTGCTATATTGTTAGATTGTCTATAAATTAGAATGATCTATTGGGCTCGTAGAACTCATGTAACACCCCATCTCTTGGTCTTTCATTTTTGTCACATCGGGTCATGCATGGAGAGGTGCACCCATAAATCATTAAAACATAACACTAAGACACTATATATGTCAACTGCCAAGAATTGGGGCATTACTATTTCAATCATCAATCCTATATCATCAATGATGCAAACACATGTAAACACCTATTAATCTCGTGGACACACCACGAGATGTCAATAGGGAATAAAACATGATAAATCTCATCAAAACTCATAGATTAAACTGAATAGAACTAGACATAAAGTGTTTAAGTAATAGTGTGAAAACAAGCTCGTATGGCCCAATACCAATTCCTAAAGTCATTAACACAAAGATAATTAAAAAGGGGTCATCTTCCCAGTTCAACTAATGTTCATAAACAGAAATAAAGCAAGTTAAATCTTAACTTAGCACCCAGTCATATTGTAACTCGAACGATCTCAAAGATCACCTGAAGTGAAAATGTGGAGTGAACTCAATAACCCAGTGGATCATACACAGTATATTTATAGTATTATTAAAGTCAAATTATCAAACATGCAAACACTTGACATACATTAGGTATTTCAAACATTTGGTTGTTCAATAGTTGTTAATTAGACCGAAAGATTAACTCCAGGTATTCTCTCATCATCATCAATTCAAAGGAGACTAGGAAAAATGTACAAAAATGTCAGATTCCAGTGGGATATTGGGTCACACCCATCAACAAACCTGGAAACTAGGAACTCCCCCATTGTTCCATCACCAAGAACTAGGGTTGCACCCATCGTTCTGTCATCGAGAACTACAGACTAACCATCGTTCCAATCGCGAGAACACCCACAGTGATCCCCCGTGGACCACTGTGTCGATACGTGGTTTAAATCTTAATTTAACTTTACTTAAATTTCATCAGCATCTCATACTAGTAAGAATATCATTTCATCAAATACAATACATCATGGTTCAAACACTTTAATCATGCTAATCCTTCATGACAGTTAAAATAAAATAATAAGCATCTCATGATATCAAAGCATGTAAGCATCAATATAGGTACATAAGCATGTTATCACGATAATCATGCAATCGTACATCATTCAAATCATATCCTAGCATGCTTCTAGGCATTCAAGTAAAATAAATAACAATCATGTTCAACATTTAAAACTCAATAAGACTAGGGAGCAAAGTAATCATCTCCACCTATTATTTCGTTTCTTGTGTTCTAACTTCTACTTTGATAGTTTAGAATCCTTAACCTGTAAGAATTATAAACCATTTCTCAGCATTTTTTTTTCAAACATTTCAGATTGATAATATAATGGTTTCTAAGTCAAATGGGTAAGTCATGTGCAAGATAGTGCAAATTGACTACTATATGGTATCCAATAGCCTTTCGGCACTACAGCATAAGGTCGGTTCAAGGTGGTCAAAATTTTTGTGCACAAAAAAATCTAAACAATGGAGTGGTCATCGTGTTATTGCAAAACTCCCAGCATTACCGCGGTAACGCGAGGTTATTCTCGCATTGCAATGTGCTACAGTGTGCATTACTATAGTATTCACAAGGTATTCCAAAAAGTCGCATCTCTTGCGCGTTTCTAGTTTCCCTCATGATTGAGACTTCGATATATGAAATTTAGCTTTCAAAAATAAGTATTTAGCAAGTAGAACTGATTTATACTTGTCTATTAATCGTCCCTAATTTGTTAGTCTTCAGAAGGCATTTGCGAGTGGCTTTAATGCTTTGTTATGTAGCTGAGATTGAAACAATGGTTAGAAGTTATAGTTTAATATGTTCAAGATAAAACTAGTTACAGAACATGTGTAACTATTTGAGCATTGTGTCTTACCACACAACTTCGCAACTTGTTCTAATCAATATCCCATACTATATCCTATGCACATTTCTCTTCCTGTCAATGTTCGTAGGATTGATAACTCTTGTTTAAAACAAGCGTGGGAAGGATGGAATCAACAACAGCAAGTAGGGTCTTGTTGTGCGATTAGGGTTTGTTTGTAATGTAGAATGAAGTGTTTAGGGTTGCCTGCACAGTACCTCTACACATATATAGATAACTCGCAACCAAAACTTCCATTTTTCTTCTTCGATCGCAATACCGTGGTCTTTGGTGCCAGCATCGCGATTTTGGTACCATTCCTGATCACAAGACCGCAATCCAAAAATGCGGTACCACATCCTTAACAAAATTTACAACTTCTTAATTACAGGACCACAGTTTCCACGCTACTACCGTGGTCCAACGAGAAGATCGATTTTTTTATCATAGGACTGCGATCTTGATTTGGAGATCATAGTCCTCATGCGCTATTTTTATTTTCTAAAACTTTGGGTTCTTACAACTCAACCTTTCCATTTTTCAAGTACAAGAAACCAATATAACAACTGAGAAACTTGGGCCAAAACTTACTATCCTTATTTTCTTGATATTTGTCCTTACAATGTTACTTAAACACTAGTATGTACAAGAGCATGAATGTAATGATTAAAGGCCATTTGATCAATGTATGAACCTTGGTGTGGGGTACTTTTGGGCACATTATGATTACATTATGTTTCTGCTATTAATGCTCATGATAGTAATGATACTGTGAAAACTAGTTTTAAAACTAATAAATGTAACACCCCAGCCCCCGATCCATCCCGCGAGTTCCCTCGAGCTGAGTTCGAAGACGATGCACACGCCCGACTGGGGAAATCTTTGTCGCATCATCCGCCGAGAGTTGGAGTGCTACGAGGTCCAATATCTCATTCTATTTCTTTCTTTCTATCTCTTTCTATCTTTCAGGTAATAATAAAACCAATTTAAATAGGTAAACAAATTTTTTTTTGAAATAAACTTCCAAGTGAATAAGACGGATCAGTGACAGTTCAAATGAAAAGGGAAACATCAAGGTTAAATTTAAACAAATTAAAAATATCTAAAATAAGTCCAAAACATTTAATCACGTGTAAAATGCTTAGACTACAAAGAAAGAAAGGGGCACATGCCTAGTTCGAATTTAATACAAAAATGAAATGTGCTGAAAGTAATAACAACCTCTCCAGTGAGGTTACGTCAAAAGTCGGAGTCGCCTAAGGATAGCCAACTTGCACTATATCAATTGTCACTTGAAATAGAAAAATGGGGTGAGCTCGAGAGCCTAGTGGATCATACCGCACATCACTAGCATTATTCAGACCAAAATACCAAACATGCAAACACTTTCATTATATTAAAGCGTTTCAAACACTTTATTATTTTTCGTCATAGTTAAGACCAAAAGGTTTGTGGCCTCGATGTCCCCCTCGTGGCCCGAGAGCGAATCCGAAGGTATCGCCCGAGGGCCGGTTACCTTTTGGGACCCTGGCGAGGGCCTGAAGTCGGAAGTGACACCCAACCCATTGCCAGTCTAGTTGAGGACACCCACGATGACACCCTAAGGTCGGTCATCGCACCGGTACGTGGTTCTTTTTGCCTTAATTTAATTTTTTTTAGTTTCACAGACAAGGTTTTCAATCCACACCAGCACAACATGCACTAACCTCTGCAATTAAAATCATATAAATCATTTCAGCAATCTATAAATCTAGAAAACACATAACCAGACATTATAATATCATGGCAACCATTCCAATCAATGGTCACTTAATAATAAATTCTAGCATGTTCCTAAATGCATAATTAAAATAAGCAATCATCATGTTTAGGATTTAAAATCCAAATAATAATAGAGAGTTTAGTAATCACACCCACCTTAATTTTCTGGAATCGCTCACGCCTCCGTATCGCCTCCTCTATTCTTGATCTGAAATTAAAATCAAGATAAATAATTTATTTATTTTCAAGTTCTTCCTATTCACCCAAAAATTTCGATTTCCACTTCAATTTTGATGGATTAATTTCAGTATTTAAAAATCCCTTAAAATTTCTTTTAGCTCTCAAATAAATATTTTCTACTTCCGTAGGAAGTTCTAATTTTTTTTTCATATTTACATCGAGACTCCAATCATATTTCTTTTTATATCAGAATCATCCTTTCGTATTAAATGTAACCATATTATGAACAAAATAAAACTTCTCAATCTAGAATCTAACCTACTCTAGAAATATTAATTTACACATGAAATTATTTCAAAGCCTTCAAATCCAATTCTTGGCGCTCATTTTCAGGAATAATTTATTTCCACCAATATCAACTCAAGGATTTAAGATTTATAGGATTATATTTCTCTCAAAAATATCAGAGTAAAGGTTTTTAGTTCCTAAACTATTACTCTGAAAACAAGAGTCAATATCAACTAAATAAATTTTCAAAAGCAATTCATTCATATTCAATTAAATCAATTCTTATCAAAATAAGGTTTCCTAAACTTCATTCCGTGCACCAAAAATCTCAGAATTAATAAACTTCGTAGACTTCACTTCACACATTAAAAATTACGAAAACAATAAATTTCCTAAACTTCACTTCACCCATCAAAAGTCACATAAATACTAAATTTTCAGCTATCAAAATTTTGTAAAAATGTACCTCTTCGCTATGGTCGATCTCTTCCGTTCCCTTTCGAAATTGTGATTTGATGCCCTAAATCTATCGCATTCAATACGCAAGCATTCACCATTAAAATAAATTCAACCAAAAATCAAAAAATCACTCTCATGGTTGAAAACGTGCTCACCAATTCAAAGGGGTTTTGAGATGGTTTGTATGAGTCCGAAAATCCTAAATCATCAACGTGCAGTAGTTGGATTTGCTTCTTCTTCACAGACAATTCAAACCAGTTGTTGCACAAGGTCCTTCTTCACGAACAAGATGCAATAGCTAGCTGGATGCAGTAGCAGAAATCTGCTGGTTTTCGTCCTTCGTTGCACACCGAACAGCATACCACGTTGTCCCTCTGCTTTAGTCCGTCTTCTTCAGCACGAACAGAATGCAACATCAAAGATGGTGGATAGGAGCTCATCTTCTTTTCTTCTTTGCACACGGATAGACGACAGTTGCAAGTGGCGGACAACAACAACACCACGGTGGACAACAGCAACTGGAAAATGCACAACAAAAGGCTCACAACAAAATCATGCACAACAGCGAGTTGCAACCCAAATCTACAGCCAACAACCAAAATCTGGCGTGGTTGAGCTTACAGAGGTGTTTTTTTCTGGTGGAAAGGGGTAGATCTGATGGCTTTGAGGATGTATTGATGGCTGGTTTTGTAGATCCAAACCAGAATAGTGCTTGATTTTGCAAATCTAGTAAGATCTGGAACGTGATAGCTAGTTTTGTGTAGATCCGAACTAGATTGTGGCTGGTGATATGTAGATCCGGCGTTGTTTGCTTCAAATGCTTCAGATCCGATGTGTTTACTTCAGATCTGGCGTGATTTGAACCAGATTGTGGTTGGTTTTGACATTGCAAATCCATTCTACTTCAGATCTAAAACTCCTTCAGATCATGGCTACGAACCCGCAACAACGAAGAAGCAGATCGCCCAAAAATTTTTGGGTTTTTTTCTTCCTCGCGCAAATCTAATGGTGGCTAGAATTTCTTCTTCGCCAAGCCGAAACACAGTTGAACTTGCTGTGTTTCTAGTTTTTTTTTTTTTTTTGTTCTTGCTATGGACGTGAGTAGAGATGAAGATGAGCTCTCCCCTTTTTTTTGTGTGTGTTTTGTTTGTGTGATCCCAAAACATGGAACACTTCCCTTTATATATAAGCATACATGTGTTTATTTCACTTGTTTTATTAATATTTTTTTTTTGAAATCAAACCAATTTTTGATTTATTCCATTTACCATATGATATTCAAAATATGTATGTATGTGTATATATATTAATTCACTTAGTTAAAAATTATATATATTTTTAATTTCATTGCGACGTGCTCATGTTACGAAAATTTGAGCTATTACAATAAACTAGTAGGATGAAGAAACCACTCAGA
>JAJIYU010009386.1:0-17040 GCA_030144865.1 Tinospora cordifolia | reverse complement strand
TATAATACAGACTCGCAAATAGACAACCTAATCGCAAGACTACAATCCCAAGACTATGGTCGCACCGTCGTGCCATATACTTCACATAGGACTACAGTCCACACTATCAAGACCGCAATCCACACTATCAAAACTGCGGTCCTGACATCATGCTCACCAAAACGTGTTGTTATTTTGCTTCTTTTGTGTCTCATGTTCATGCGCCATGGTGTTCCATTTTTGTTCCTATCAAGCCCATATGTAATTTGCTCAATTTATAAGTCTTGCCCTTCAGCTTTTACGCACAAATCATGCCCCCAATTCATCTTCCGATCGACCCATACCCTTTTTGCATAATTACAATCTTGCCACTCAAATCTTCTTTATGCGCATTAATTGTTGATGCCTTTTGCCAATTTTGCCCATCAAGTCCAACAAATTTGCAACATTCTAGCATTGCATTTTCCAATCATGCCCATATGTATATTGCACCATTTACACTCCATGCCATGTTCCAATTTCAAGTCCAGTTGTGCCACAATTAATGCTCCAAAATTACACAATTTGCTATTGTTTCATTTTATAATTCTACCACTCAATTGTGTTGGGTTGGGCTGAGTGTTTGATTATTGGGCCTTGCTGCAATGTATTGGATATTTACTTGGGCTTAGACTTGCACTCTTTTGTCTTTTCTTGTTTCCAATTATTCTAAACTAGTACAAACACATGTAATCCTTCCTCGTACATTAAATCACAAATATAAATATATAAAAACTATATTTAAATTCTCAAAATAGATAAATACATGGAATACTAATGTAAATTCTTGTGCACCTAATTATACAAAAACATGTCATATTTCCTACCTAAACCCATGCAAAACATATAATATATATATATATATATATATATATGATAATATTAGCATGCAATGCAATTAACAAATACTCTAAACTTAAACTATTGTTCGTCTCCGAATAATGACTCAACTCTAAAACTAATACACCATACCATAGAGAATTAAATTCATTTTCACTCATTATTGTAACCTCAATCTTCTATCCTTATAGTTTGGGATTCATTAACACTTCTCTAAGGCTATTCAAGTTGTCCAGATTTTTAGTGTATCCTCCATTCTTCCTCAATTTTACCCTCTGATCTATTAGTATCTCAATCATCATAGACTTTGTAGGCGATTTGTAGTTGTCATCCCACTCATAGAAATTATTTCCTAATACCTAAGTACACATACCCCCTCAGTTCTCTCCTCTATCTATCTTCTGCTTAGTTTAAACTATAATTATGATCAATGGTTTTTTTTCTCTTAGGTTGTAACGTGACTTGACTCAAGGTACAAGTGTAATAGGAATTTAATTATGATTCAAGTGTACACTCATAGCAATAATAACAATATATTTTGTTTGATTTTCTCAATGTAGCTTGATCATTTTTGTTCAATCCCTTGTGGTTTCCGTTCATGCTCACAACCGTGTTTTCACTGCTCCCCCAAACTTATTTAATCGCATGCACTTCAATTTATACCCATATATGTACTCATACAGAAGTACGAAGCTCAACTTTTCATTGACAATATTGAAATAACAAATAAATATATAGCTTTTTTTTTCTTTTTTTATGTTTTTTTATACTAAACAAAATCAAAGATAGAAACAAAAACTGAAAACATATGTATCTCAATGTTAACATCCCTCATTTTTTTTCACATCATCATAATAGGCAGTATTAAAACCATGGGTGGACACAAATAAGTTCAATTGAGACATGCATAAAAGGATAGAATGTTTACATATAACGTTTAGGTTCATAACAAGAAAACGTGTTTTAAGGCTCAAAATTGGTTGCAAAGAGTCATAATGCTAGGACCGACCTTTAGGCTAGGACGCAAACAATGATGGCCTACATAATTTCCTTCGTAAAGTCATTCCTAAGCAACGTTCAAGATAGATTTGCTTATTTCAAGAGTCTGTAAAAAATTATCTTCACTCGTGATTTGGTTTCCACTCTTCATTTTCCTCAGTTTTCAGATTCTCAATTTATCTAAGACTAAAAGTTCTGTCAAGGTCAAATTTTGGACAAATCAAGTACACAGATTCTTTGAAAGTACCTTAGTTCTTTGTCTTATCACACTAGATAAATTTTCAATTTCATAGGTCAGTGAGTGAAAAAATTAAAAATATGGCATGGATCTAGCCTAAGTGACTCCAATATGCTCTATATGCTCATGTCGTAGAGTTAATATGTGTGTGTATCTACCCTAAATAAATAAATAATCATGATATCTATATGTAATTAAAGAATTTCAATAGTAACTCTACATGTGATATGCTCATATATATATGCAATTTAGAATCATTAATGCACACAGAATATGTAAATATAAAGGAAAAATAAGCTAAAATTGAAGAAATTGAAGAAGAATTTCTTCAATTAGCACCCCAAACTTAAATTGTGTCTTGTCCTCAAGAGCACAACTTGACTTTGACGCTCATATGGAGGAGAGTAGTTAAAGTGCTCAGAAAACCTGCAAATGGCAAAAAGAAGACAAGTATTAGAGAATATTTAACTATAATGCATGCAATTTTTTTTAACTAAATTAAAATGCATGCATACCTAAGAAATTAAATTAAACTATAACAAAAATAAACTAAACGATACAAATAAAAATCAGTGGGTTGCCTTCCACTAAGCGCTATGTTTCACGTCAGTAGCTCGACATAAATATGGGTTAACCAAAGCTTAATTTGTTGATCTTGCTAAACACCTTGACTTTGGGCAACTCGTGCTTGATGTTATCCAATTGCTATTTATGTTTTAGGACAGGATCATGTGACTGCTTCATAGGAGTTTTCTGAGTATTAACATCATCATGAGGCTCTGTCGTAACATATTTTTACTTCCGGTGTGCTTGTAAGACCTCCCCTTTAGCGGATTCAGCATCTTTAACCTCATTAGCAGGAGGTCTGGGCTTCTCAACCTCTATCTTAGTACCAGCTTGTACTACATTACCCTTCTTGCATTCTCGTACTTCAGTTAGGGGCTTCAATGAGTGATAGATGTTGAAGATTATTCGATTTTCATTCACTCTCAGTGTGAGCTCTCCCCTGGCAACATCTATGAGGGCCTAACTAGTGGCTAAGAATAACCGCCCCAGAATTAATGGTATCTCCCCGTCTTCTTCAATATCTAGAACAACAAAGTCCACTAGGAAGATAAACTTATCCACCTTAACAAGCATATCTTCAATAATCTCCTATGGATCAATTATAGAACAATCTGCAAGCTAAAGAGTTTTACTAGTTGGCTTGATCTCTAATAGGCCCAACCGCTGGTATACTAAAAGTGGCATAAGATTTATGTTGGCTCCTAAGTCACAAAGAACGTTTTCAAATGTTTTAGTGCCTATGCTACTAGGAATAGTGAAACTCTCCGGATCTTTTAACTTCTGAGACAACTTTCTTTGAATTATAGCACTGCACTCCTCTATCAACCGCACAGTCTCATGATCTCTTTACTTCTTATAAAATCTCTACGAAAAAGGTAACAGAGGAGGCTCAAGGTATTTGCTGTCTTGAATAGTAATGTCGGGATGTCTAAGCTTCTTCTTTTCATCATCAGTAGGTACTGGATCAGTAGGCTCAGTAAGAACAGACCCTTTAGAATGAGTAGGCTCATCAACTAGAATAGGAGGGCTGGAGGGAATGGGTGGGCTCTGAATTTCTCGCCCGCTTCTCGTAAATATGGCTTTGCAGCTTTCTTTAGGATTGACCTGAGTGTCACTAGGAAAAGGACCTCGCTGCTTGTAACACCCTACCTCCCAAGTCCCATCTTCCACGTCATCTGACGGTTCAACTCTCTTTGATCAAAAATCTTAGGATGCTTGGGAGACGGGCCCGTGCTACATTTTCTTCTTCTTGGACCCAAGTCCATTAGAGTTCCTGTATACATTAGTCTATGTGCAAAATGACATCATGTAAATAGGATTCTTCATTTATTCATTCGAAAATTCTGAGTACAATAATCCATTACAACGAAAAATAAATTCAAAGCTGAAATACATGATTTCGCTTGGGCCGATGCGCCCTACATTGAAATAAATAAAAACTTTCAATAGATAATTCTCCTCGCAAGCTGATTAATTTCCTGTGATGTGAAAAATAGGGGGTGAGTTAAAAAGCCCAGTGAGTTATTCCATCTATTTAATCCATTATTTCAACCAGACAATGCAAGCATATCAAACACTTTCAGAGATTAATTTGATCCAACCAATATGTTATTTCAGTCGTAATTTATACCGAACGAGAATAACCTCTGTGCTCCAGATCTAGGGAGAGAGATTAATTCTGAAACTCAAACCCATTTCTAGTGGGATCATTCTTGAAACCCGTTCCATTCATGTGTTAGTATTGACAACCAGTTTTAATTCTACATGGAACACAGCAAGTCCCCCGTACCGGTACGTGGTTGAACTCTTATTTAATCTGATTTTTTTGTGTGCAAGAGCATAGTAAATAAATATTTTGACAGCAATTAAACATACCAACAGTATAACATGATAAATCAACAGAAGCACATATTTTCGATTTCTCATGTAGAAGATTGTACGAGACGTAACTATAGAGCATACTCTCTCAAATAGGAAAAACGACTTTTGATTTCTGATGTAGAAGATCGTACAAGACGCAACTACGGAGCATACTCTCTTGGTCATGCAGCATGATAATTGAATGACATAAATGTAAAGAACAAGAATAAAAACATAAAAGATCAAGCTAACCAAACAAGCAAGCATTATCTAAGTCAAAATAATAAATTAAAAGAAAGGAAAGAAACTCGCCTCAAGATTGCTTCCTAAATTCTTTGTAGCACTTTGTTGCTATTACTTCGCGAACTATTTAGAATAGCTCAAGTAAAGAAGAACTAGAACTAAGGTTGCCATGAAGGAAGCAAAGAGAGAGAACAAGAGAAATTTTCAACTCTTGTCTTTGGGATGAATGAAATGGGTGGAGTAGGGGGGTTTATATAGGGCCCTCTTCCAAATAGTGTCTCTATCTTTCCAATGTGACATTATCACTTCCTACATATGCTTACTTTAACATCTCACCAAATGATATATTTCATTCATGAATGCATTTCTTTTACACATATACTTCTCCATGTATATTACTATCATACTAAACGAAATATTATTTTCATGAGTGCATCTAATTAATACTTTATACGCATACTTTTCTATATTAATATCATACTAAAAATATTAGTTTCTTATTCAAATAGAGAAGTATATATTTACCCAACAATTCTATATGTCTAATATTAATCAATGTATATTCCTCTATACTTCTATGCGAACTAATTAATTGCATACCAATGACATATATATATATATATATATATATACGTATATGTGTTTTAAACTCAAATTTTGGTTATTACGTCACTAAAATTTCATATATTACACTGCTGATTGGAGAATGCTTGGGTTACCTACGTCATCTGAGTCTCAAGGTTCTTAATTGTAGCATTTATGTTTCCTACTTGAACTTCTAACCCTGAAACTCTGTCATCATTCTGATCAATTTCCCAGTTAATTCTTTAAAGAACTGAGCTTGCATATTCATGATCTCGTCCAGTCTGTCCTCCATAGATGATTTTTTTTTCAATGAAGGTCTGTTAAGAGACATAACTTGGTAAATCTTGTTGGACGTTTGTATTATTGGCATAAGAGAAGTTTTTATGCTGACGAATCCTCAAATAATAATATTGAGGAGTATTGTACCCCTATTGTTGCCCTTGATAATTACTGAACTGATTAACTACATTTAATTGATATATGAATGCTTCTGCATTAAAAAAGGCCTTATATATGTGTTTCTGCTATAGCCAATTTCTCTGTTAATGAATTCATCTAGTGGGTCATGGAAGCTATCTGGGCCTGAAGAGCTATAATCTCATCAACTCATGTACTCCACCCCATTTTATTCAGCCTTTCTTTGTGCCATAGCCATGGGCATTAGCTGTTATATCTTCAATGAGATCAATGGCCTTTGTAGTAGACTTTCCCATCAAGGAAGCACCAGCCGTTGAATCAAGAAAGGCTCTAGTAGGTGGTGTCAAACCACTGTAGAACATCTAAATTTGTAGCCAAGGAAGATAACTATGCTGAAGATGTCTTCTTAATAAGTCTTTGAATCTCTCTCAAGCTTTATAGAAAGATTCGAAATTGAACTGATTTGAACCCTAAGTTGATGAACCTTTGCTGGAGTGAAACACTTCTGTAAAAATTTTTGAGCCATCTCTTCCCATGTGGTAATGCTACCTAATAGGAGAGTCTGTAGCCATGTCATCTCCTCGTCCCTTAAAGAGAAAGGAAAAAGTCTCAATCTCAATTGATCTTTAGTTACACCATTCATCTTGACAATATCACAAATTTCCATGAATGAGTTCAGGAGTGTCATCAGATCTTCAATAGCCAAACTGTCAAACCATTGTTGTTGTACCATAGTAATCAACGAGGGCTTCAACTCAAAATTGTTGGCGTTGATGGGTATGGGAGCAATTCTGGAGTATTTATTATTCAGCATGGGCTTGAAAAAGTCCTAGAGTGGTGCCTCACCATCAGTGCCAACTGCAAATCTACTACTCTCAATCATATTAGATATATGACCTCGAATTTCCAGTTATAGTTGCCTTAATGTTTTCAATAAGTTTAGGTCGCTCAACTCAGCTAAGTTTGTACTCGTCAACAACCTAAAACACCACAAGTAAAGGAAACAACTCAAGTATAGCCAGCCAACGGATTAAATAATAAAATAAAATAAAAATAAAAAACAAAAATGCCTTAATTAAAATCTAACCAATTTCAATTGGTTATAAGATTATTAATACCTCTCCCAAGCAACGGCGCCAAAAATTGTTGGGATCACTGCAAATATATAAGATCGCAATAGTAACACATGGTAAATACTGAATATTGTCCTTCGGGAACGATTTATTGTTAAAATCTCAAACCCATATCTAATTTTAGTATTAATTTTATTAAGGCTTCAAATTAATATTTTAACACTTTAAACTAAAATCAAACAATTGTTGATTCTTAAAATTATATTAATAAGGATTCTCGAATAGTAAAATATCATGTATTCACCTTTAATCTTTATTTCAATTAATCTAAATTCTGTTCTTGTAGTTTATAAATCAAAACCCTCTTCTGAGGTGCCTTGAGCTTATTAGTCAAATTGCCTAATACTCCCTCCCAAGGCGTACAGTCAATAAACTAATGTGATAAACATAGAAATCACGTGCAACCTCATATTATCAACAACCTCTTAGTCAATTGATTGTTTTAGGTCTATACTCTGATTATCCAATTGTTAAACCTCTCTCTTAAGTTAGTTCAACAATCTGGGACCAATTTATAAGAGGCAAATTAATAAAAAAACATTAAAAACATAAAATATAAAATAATACCTTCAAAATAAAAATCAAAGCTTTCTACAAACTAAAATACATCATAAAAATTAAAATATTCAGCTAGACATAATGCAAAGATCACAAAATAAAGATTTTGACAAATAGAAGATCATACCCTCATTGTGTTCTCGTTCTTTGTCTCCATCTTTGAATTCTATTCTCCTCTTGCTCTGTGGCCATCACTGCAACTCTCAATAATGAATACTAAATAATAAAATTGAGTTTTGAATTATAACTAATACCTATTTATAATGTTTCTATGAAAAACTTGTTAGAAACCCTAATTTAGACACTAATACAAACTCGCAAATAAATAACCTAATCGCAAGAAAATAGTCCCAAAACTATGGTCGCACCATCATGCCATGTACTTCACGCAGGACCGCAGTCCACACGATCAAGAATGTGGTCCTGACGTGCTCACCAAACTGTGTTATTATTTTGCTTCTTTTGTGTATCTTGTTCATGCGCCATGGTGTTCCACTTTTGTTTCTGTCATGCCCATATGTAATTTGCTCAATTTACAAGTCTTGCCCTTCAGCTTTTACGCACAAATCATGCCCCCAATTCATCTTTCAGTCGACCCATACCTTTTTTGCATAATTACGATCTTGCCACTCAAATCTTCTTCATGTGCACTAATTCTTGATGCCTTTTGCCAATTTTGCTCCCAAGTCCAACGAATTCACAACATTTTGCCATTGCATTTTCCAATCATGCCCATGTGTAAATTGCACAATTTACTATTTGTGCCATGTTCCAAATTCAAGTCCAGTCGTGCCATAATTAATATGCCAAAATTACACAATTTGTTATTGTTTCATTTTACAATTCTGCCACTTAATTGTGTTGGGCTGGACTGAGTGTTTGATTATTGGGCCTTGTTGCAATGTGTTGGATATTTACTTGGGTTTAGACTTGCACTCTTTTGTTTTTCCATCTTATGTATACCTGTTTTCAATTATTCTAAACATGTACAAACAAATGCAAATCCTTCCTTCGGCATTAAATCACAAATATAAATATATAAAAACTATATTTAAATTCTCAATATAGATAAATACATGCAATACTAATGTAAATTCTTGTGCACCTAATTATACAAAAACATGTCCTATTTCCTATCTAAACTCATGCAAAACATAATATATATATATATATATGATAATATTAGTGTGCAGTGCAACTAAAATGCAACCATGAAGCTATTTGAACATTGTGACATTTAAGGCATTGATGGTGGAGAGGTATGGTGCAAAGAAGCAATATGCCAGCATTGTGCATAGAGATAGTGCAAATTGTTAAGTAATTGTGTGCAAGTCATTGAACATAATAAGACATTCGAAGAACTGATGGTAAAGATGTACAAGGTGAAGAACAACATTTGATATCAGTACACAAATGAGAGTGCAAAACACAAAGGTGCAAGTGTGGGCCTACATCAAGTTATGTTAGCTCAATTTGTGGGATATATCACTAATTAGTTCAAGGTACCAGTGTTAGAGAAGCACATGGTGAAAAACTATGGTGACGTTAAAAAGACGCATAGTTGTGGAGCATAGAGATGTTATAGTAGATGTTTTTCCAAGAATGAAAAAGTAGTGGTTCTTCAAGAGAGAGACGTTAAATAAGATAGATCCAAATTCAAATGACTTATTTGGGTGAAGTCAACGAGCAAGGGCTATTATGGGAAGTTCCAAAGGTGAACTCATCCATGGTGTTGAGGGGGTCATTGTGCACTGCCTAATAACACTGTGGATGGCTCCCTCCACATATTCAAGTGTATTTCCTTGACATGGATGACTCCCTCAAGTGCATCTTCTTGAACATATTCTAGCATAATGGTGCAAGATAGTTCAACACAACCAATTTAAAATTCGATGGTATACCAACATCATATACCAGCCTTGCCCCTTGTAGGCCCTGCATTGCTAGGTTTTTAGTAGTGTACCATAACTTATCTAAAACTATAGGAACTATCATCACCTCATTTAAGATAAAGGTAGTAGGCCCCTTGGTTTAAATCAAGGGGAAGGCCTGAAGATGACCCAATATATGTCACTAAGGAGGGTCAAGCTCATGTCCCTTCTTATACTAGATGTTAAGCTTTTACCTCTTTTAAAAAAATATATATATACATATACATACACACACACACACACATATAATCATACTAGGCTTTTTTGTAGGCCAAAATAAACTTTGATTAACAGAAAACTTTATAAACCCTCTAATTAAGCTATGGTACATGTCTAGGCATGACCATAACATAGGGGATGCAAGATGGAAGCCTAATAAAGGGCAACCCTATCATGTTTTGTGAAGCTATTTACACATTCATTGCTCTCACGAGTCACATGTATTAGCTTGCATGTTAAAATTTGTTGAGGAAAGTTTGAAAATGTAACACTTTGATTTTCGGTCCTTTCATTTCTATCACATTGGGATTACGCTTAGAGAAGTGTGCCCTTCTACATTTACACCTGTCACCTGCCGAGAATTAGGACGTTACTATTCTCATATTCAAATCATGTTAAACACATTCTGGACACGTCATATCTCATCTAAATCACTCATCAATCTCTTGAACAAACCAAGAAACATCCCATGGAAATATACAAAGATAATCAAATAAATACATCATTAAATTCAACATTAAAAACTAAATAAAACTTGAAACAATGTTTTCAAATGAAATATCTAAGTATAAGTTTCTAAACATGGCCTTTATGGTCTAAGTTTAAACCATAAAGGCAATTAACAATGTAAATCAGTCTAGAGGGCAATGTGCCCAGTTTAAGCTAATTAATCAAAGAAAATGTTATAAGACGACCTCCACTGTGAGGTTAGCGAACTAGTTAGTTAAATTTCCTGGAGATGTTGGTCAGCAAGCAACGCTTCAAAAGTCACATAAATGAAAAGGTGGGGTGAGCTTGAGAGCCTAGTGGATCGTACACAGTATATCAATAGCATTATTTAAATCAAACACTAAATACGCAATCGCTTATCAAACATTACGTGTTTCAAACATTAGGTTATTAACAGTCATTAATTAAATCAAAGGGCCTAACCCTAACGTTCTCTCATCGTGATCGTATAAACAAAAAGAGGAAAAGTATAATATATGTCAAATTTTAATGGGACAGAGAAACCCACCCATTACTTGTAACATCCCGCCTCCAATGGTCGAGCCCACGTTATCTGATTGTATCTTTCTTCGATATTTTTGGGCCACCCAGGAGGTGAATTCATGTTACGTTAGCCTCTTTCCTTCACAAATCCATGAGACTTCCTATGTACATTAGTCTATATACAAAATAATTCATGAAAGTTTGATACGCTTTGGAACAAAATAAAATTCATTGTCATTTATTAATTTCAAATAAATTTTCAAGAGTAATAACTTAACCCTTAATTACAATGGACTTTAAATAAATTAATTAATTTGGTTTCACATGTCCTCCAATGAATTTAAATAAAAATTCCTAAATATTCTCCATATGGCCTCGCAATCTAATTTCTTGAAATGTTGAAAAAATGGGTGAGTTAAAGAGCCCAATGGATCATTCCAAATATTTAAATTATTATTTCGATAAATCAAAACATGCATAACAACCACTTTTAAAAAAATTAAATGATTCAAGTAGTAAATTATTTTAATTGTCATTAAAGACCAAAAGGATACCCCACAACATTCCGATCCCTAGGGAAAGAGCTACTATATTTAACTCACACCCACAGAGTTGAGGTAGGATCAACTTCGAACCCTTTATTACTTCACAACCCTTGATTGAAATGCTCACAAGGAACATTCGACCCCAGCCGGTATGTGTTTAATATCTTTACTTAATCTTATATTAAATATAAGAACAAGACATTTAAATAATTCAACTGAATTTAAACTTAAACGCATGGTAACATTACATCATAAATCATGCATCATTATAAATCTAAGCATATATATTCTATATGACATGTATATAAAATTAAAATAAAACATCCAAGTAAGCCTTATTTGAATCAAAATAAAGGTAAGAAGAGGAAATTATTTCACATCGAGATCGCTTCCTTTTGAACCTTCTTCATATCTTTTCCCCTTGCTTGCACTAGATTTATGTAGCACCCATTTGCTACTACTCCACTGGTTGTTTAAAATAGCTTAAGAAAGAAGAAAGACATTATGTATCAAGAGGAGTCTCATTAGCTCTTGCTCTAGGATGAATAAAATAAGAGAGGAGAAGGAGTTTATATAGTCTCTTTCGAGGGTGAATTTATAATTTTTGGGAGTTTTTTAAATAGAAAAAGTTTCATTTTTATTGGTTTTGACAGCTCCTCAAAGTCATAATGCATTTTAAAGTTTTTTTTTTTTAGGGTTTTGTGTATTTTTGCCCATATCTACAGTCACCATCACGTTTTTGCGCCAATCGTGGGTCACAATTTCCTTTTCCCTCTTTTTTGTTTTCGTTCTTCGTGCATCACTCGTGCACGAATTTGCACGACAAATTTCATGAACGAATTTGTCGTGCGCGGAATCACATCTGTGCATGCATTAAATCTACATTTAATGCATCATGATGGTTTCTGTATGATGATCATTATGGATCTTAGAATCATTATATACATTTATGCATCTCTCATATATAATGAGTTATTTAAATTACAATCCATTTGAGTCTAATTATTTAGGGAATCGATTTTGAATTCATATATATATATATAATTACCTACACATGTGAATGTAGTAAATATGTCGAATACATATAAAATATATTATATTGAGTTTCATAAAAATTGTACTCATATATTTATATATGTTTATGTACATATTTCTACGTAATATTTTAATTTGTATACACATTTCTATATATTTAGCACGTATTTATGCATATATTTCTATTATTAATACTTTTTTTGATGGTTTGAAGTAGCGCCAAAATTTCTATATAATTTCTTAAAATAATTCTATTTCATCTACTTTATTTTATACCTTAAAATATACATAATGTATAAAATATTAATAATTTTTCAAAGTCGAATTATTTTATTTAATAGAATTTCGTACAAATCTTCGGGGTATTACATTACCCATCCCGGAAATGAAAGATACACCCATCGCTCTATCTTTAGGAACTAGGGTTACACTCATCGTTCTATCATCGAAAACTAGGGACAAACTCATCATTCCTTATTACGGAACACCCACAGTGATTCCTCGTAAACCACTACGAGGGTACGTGGTTCAATTCTCAATTTATCGTTGCTTGAATATCAACAAACATCTCATGACAAGCATAGTTATCATTTCATCATGTATAACACATCCTTTAAAAATAACTTAATCATGTTGATCCTCTCATGGAAATATAAATAAAACAATAATTATCTCATGTAATAAAAGCTTGTAAACACAGTGCATTGACACATGACTCATGTTATTCCAGCAATCATATATTCATGTTATTCACAAAATCATTCAAACAATATCTTAACATGCTTCTAGGCATTCAAGCAATGTAAACATGCCACATTTTCAGCATTAAAATTCAAATAATACTAGGGAGCAAGATAATTACTTCCACCTGTCTATTTAGTTCCTTTGGGCCCCGCCTTGTTATTGTACTGACCTTGGATCTTCACCTTTTAAGATTTAGCACAAGTATTATTCGAAGTATAGGTATTTTTAATGTTTTCTAATTATAAAGCAATGATTCTCAAGTCTATATGATATACTATATGTGAAAAAGGTCATAACATGCATATATTGGTCTATTTTTCTTCTGTGTACTGCAGTAGCATAGGGAAACACCGCGATAACCATGGCTTGTCCCGAAAATAAGAAAACATGTTGGTGGGATGCGTCACCGTGGTAGCTTGAGCGTTACAGCGGTAGTCCCATGGCCCTAATTGCATTACCACGGTATCACTTTGCATTTCGGCAGTAGTCCCCCTGATTCCAATCGCATTGCCGCGGTAATATGGAACGTTATCGTGGCATTGCGATAGTGAATAGTGCACTACCACCCCCAGTACCACGGTAGTCATGTGGTTTTTCGAAAGATCGCACTTTGTTCGTGTGTTTCTGATTTCTCTCGTGTATAGGACTTCAACATACTAAGTTTAAACTCAAAAACAAGTATCGTATCAGACAGAAACGTTTTATACCTCGTCATTGTTGGTGCTCTTGTTCAACTTGTTGGAACATCTCAAATGGTTCCAAGGTTTTCTTTACAGTTAAAAGGATGAATGTAAATTCAACTAATGCGAAACAGTGATTGAAACTCATGTATTTTTTCTGTGAGACTGATTTCTTACCTCTGTATTATAGCACAAATTTTGTGTCCTAGTCCCAACCTTCCACAGATTGTGCACTTCTTCTTCTGTTAATGCTCGTGAAACTATTGGGAGAGGATAGAACAAGGTAGGTTGACCACAGAATGAGTGTAAGAGAAAGGGGAGTCCGGTTATCTGTGGTCGATATCGCTTCTCGAGAGTGAATGTGCGGCTGAAAGGTTGAAAACGAAGATTAGGGTTTTTGCACACGAGGATTAGCATATATACTCTAGTTTCCATCGTAGGGTATTGCGACTAAGTATTGCGGTGCCATGTTTGTGCCCAAAATTTTTGGTTTTCAATCGCAATACCTCAATTATGTTTTTCATTACCGCAATAATATGTCTTGTTTCATGAATTTTCTATCTTTTTGCCAATATTTTCGTCGTTTATAACACTTTTCTACATTTCATTGAGTGTTGTGAGACTTACATTATTTGACTATAAAAAAAATCTATAATTATTTTATTATTTTTATATTAATAAAAATTCTTTACAATTGTAATGAACTTTTGGGTATTACAGAAAATCTTCAATTAGGCCTACCAGAGGGTGAAAACTTAGATGAGTGGATTTATGAAGACCTAAAAAGAAGAGACTGAAAGATAAAAGAATAAAAATAAAAGATGGTGGGACCATAATAAAATATATAAATAAGCTAGTAGTAATTTTCTAATACAAATAGAAAGCTATATTTAGTTGCTCTACATAAATCGTACTTGTTATTATTTTAAAACATTTTAAACTTTCTCAAAACTTTAAAATCATTAAAGGAGAATGATTGAGCATTGAGAAAGTATTCGTTGAGGTCAAGAAACGCATTTAGAGATACATATTTTCTTTTTATTTTTCCTTGCATTCTTTGAGAATGAATTGGAAAAAAAAATAATTTGAATTATTAGGCATCAGTTGAAAATGTGAATTTAAAAATATAAACAAATAAGTACTGCATACATGATTAATTTACGAAAATATATAATGTACGCACCCATAGCGATTTGTTAGAAAATATTACATAATATATAAGCTATATATAAAAAATCAATGAAGATATAATCTATGAAAATATTATATAACTTATGCAAATATTATGTTACATAAAACAGTTATATAATGGATAATATACATAACGAGTTTGTCTTGTTATATATAAGATAAAACCGATCATAATAAAAAAAAAATATATATATATATATATAATTGGATTATAATTAGGCTTGAAAGTGAGTATGACTCCATTTTTTCATCATGTGCATATATATATATAGAGATAGAGACAGAGAGAGAGATTGTTTTTTCATATTTGCGAAGCGATTAGTAAAATATTATGCATGTGTACTATTTTATTTTATAAATTGCACAAATGTTGAATGCCATTTTTAATACTTAAAATATTACATCTTTAGAAAAAGAGATTTTCTTGAAATAAGGATAGAATTTTCTTAAAACAATCCTAAGATTCAATAACTATGAATTAAAGTGCGGAATGTTCCTAGATTAACACCGCAATGATTTTTTTTCATGTAAGATTATGAAGTGGTCATAAGATATAGTGGGCATGAGGTTAATTGTGTCAAATCATTACACTTTGTACCTAATGACTTTGCTATAAGTGAAGTATCATAATTTGAACTATGTTTTATTGAGTTATTTCTATGGATATGGCTTTATTTTGAATTAACTTATTATTTTAACTTATACAATCTTTATTTGCATTCTTGCATATTCTAAATCTGATTTGCAAAAAGACATTGTTTTTATAATACTCTAAAAAAATTCTCAAATTTTAAGAATATACAAATTAATAAATGAGTTCATTAAATTGTGAAAGCACATTAAATACCCAGAGGTAAAACGATAATTTTGTCACTTAGAGATAAAATGGTAAATTCACATAAAAAGTGAAAAAATGACTACAATCATAATTACTTCATAAGTAATTGTTAAAGCTTATATATATATGTATGTATGTATGACAATAAAATAAAAACCTCTCACAAATCCTTAAAATATGGATAGTTGCAAAATACTGCTCCATGTCTCAAAGGAAATTCTCGAGATCCTTGGCACTCTGCACACCAGTGAAAGACTTAGGTTCTAGCACCTTCGTCTTGGGTTCCATCTGAGGTTGAGATGCAGCACCGACTGCCCTCTTCAGTAAGCCCAACTCAGTGTTCATGGTCGTTACTGTGTCTGTAGCAAGGCTTTCCACAACTCAGACACCAGTAGCCATCTCGTCCCACTGTGATTCTCGTTCCGTGAATCTCTTCTCCAACGCTTCAATCTGTTCCATCAGGTTGATGTTGGCAGAAGGATCCGATGATGATGGGTTCCCTTGAGCGAGTTCAGCCACGATCCGCTCCAATTCCATCACCTTTTCTCTTAATGCCTCAATCGATTCTTGTGTGTTACCTCCAGCCATAGTTACACCGTGTAACTAAAAGTGTCTTTGATACCTGTTACACCAAGCAACGCCAACCAACAGCAATTTGCACCAGCAAAAGGGGTCGCCTACTAGTCCAACAACTAGCAACCGAGGCTCTGATACCAATTGTCACGAGGTCAAAGAGTGACTGAATTTTTTGTCGCAAACCCCACCCACACACGGGGTTGATGATCTGCAATTCGGGTTCCTGCAGTGCAATTGAGGATCACTGCCCAACAACACCCTCCTTCCCGTGATGCACCAAGATCCGACCTTGATCTCAGTAAGCCAACTCGATTTCCCTCGTTCAAGTACACCTTACTGGCTTAACCACTCGAGGATGACTGACAGAATGTGAACTTTACCCGTCTGTTACTCGTGGGGGTTGATTTGCCCACCAAACACCACGCCACGCCCTAATAACTGCAAGAATAAGCAACAAAACACAAGGCAACTCAAAAGGCACACAAGAATTAGGCAAAGGAACGTTTATTCACTGTGCAACTATTACAAAATGTTACACATGAATCTCAATGGACAAGTGTTCTCAGATGGATCTGCTCAACACTGATGATCCTCCTCTATTTATAGCCTACCATTAGCTATTTACAATAAGTGGTTACTATAACCACTTCCCACATTATCCCTCGTTCCCCTGAAGGTCCTCTTAACCAACAACAGCCTTGGCTCCCTGTCTAGCACGTGTCCCATGCTCTGCTCGATCTGAGCCATGTGTCCCAACTGCCAAGAACACCTTGGCACATTCCCCATGTGTGCCAATATCAGTTCGGATCAGTAGCTCCACAACATCCGCC
>JAJIYU010009385.1:12500-16871 GCA_030144865.1 Tinospora cordifolia | reverse complement strand
CAGGGTGGTTTGGACTTTACGCTCCAGTTGGTATCACGCCCTTAAAGAGAGTAGTAGAAGCTCTTTTCAGAGTAAGGGTAAGGCAGCGACGGAAGGCAAAGCGGAAGCGAATGCCCCAGATAGAGTAATCTGTAAAAAGGCAAGGATGAGAATCTATCTATTGCGACTAATGTCAGCCCGCTATTGATTGCCCAACTAGAACTCGAGCAGCCCCACCTGAACCAGCTGAGAGAGATGCCACAAGGCCAGCTTTCGGGTTAGTATAGTAGCTCGGACTAGTAGCTACGGCAACATTGATCTCCCTTGCCCTCTCTAGTAGTTGGTGCAGCTCAGGTAGGAGGCCCCTCTCACGTATGGCAACATGGAAGCTTTTCACGGCCTCGAATATGAAAAAGTCTTCTTCGTCTATTAAGGGGTGAAACGAGCAAGCGGAGCCTATCGCTGCTGGAATGCCCGCTACCCATGCTGCTGTAGGCGTAGAGTCCAGATGAGATTCATGGGTTCCGGATAACGTTTGTTTTGAAGCTGCCACTCAGCTGCATCTTACAAATCCTCTCAGAGGCCTCTAAATTGACGTTTATCGTGCCATACGTGAGAGGGTTGCCGGAATACACTATCGCTTTCAGAACAGGCCGTAAACGATCGAATTCAGGCCTTGAAGAAACTCTCACTCGAGAACAAGGACTTCCCTGTACTAACGGGCCACCCTACCATGCCCGCGCGCTGCCACTTGGATTGACCAACGGCGAGCGTAGAGTCCCCGTTCGGGGCACCTGCGATATTCCGTTTTTCGCCTCCGCTTGCTCTTTTCGCTTCAAAGTCAATTTACCAGAGCGCTGTGTGCGTGCTTCCCCGGAAAAGAACTTCGCGGCAACATTGAAGCCTTAACGGACCCGTACTAAACGGCAACATGGAAATCCCTTTTCGAAAGGTCAGAAAGATCACAACAAATAGATTCTAGTGAGCCCAATCCTTTATATCATCTTAATCTTCCTATCCTTGTCATCCGAGTCACTTCACTTCAGCCAACTTCTCAGCTTACTGATGAAAAACGTGAGCTGCAATCCGAGCTAACCCTGCCCTGCCCTTACTGTAAAGATCATCGTAGGCCTCAAATCTTACGCCGTAGCGTGCCAGAGAGCTGCGAACCGAGCTACCCTAGCACTACCTGAGCTAGCAGGTCTTCGAAAATCAGAATTTGAAAGAAGAAAAGAGAAGAAGCCGAGAAGTACTTCTGGACGAGCTCTAGAGCGAGCGGAACGGTTAGGTGTAGGGATTCATTCCCCATCCGGGGGTTAGGGGGGCCACCCACCTCAGTTGTGAACTACCTCTGTAGCTTCCGGTAGAACAATAGGAACCATGGCTTGACTTTCACTGAGAAAAGTTGCGCGGCTTTGAAGCAGCTTTCATTTAAAGAAGTATGAGTCTAGCTAAGCGTTGGGTGCAACGGTTTGTTGAGCGAAGTGGGCTTGCCGGTTTAAATGGCAACCTGACGCGCAATTCGGCCTTTGGATTTCATTCCGTGGAGTCACCTCCTTCAGATCGGCAACATTGTAGTGTAAATCTGCCTCCTCCGGTTCTGTCTTTGCCTTCCTGGCTCTAGCTAGTGGTTCTAGTTGCGCCATACCATAAAGGGCTAGTCGCATCTGCCTTCCGTCGCCTTTGGCCCTCTCAGTGAGGCACGGCATTAGCTTCTCTAGACTCGTAGGCAGCATCATCTCTATCAGCTAGTTAGCTAGCCGCTACTAGTTCATGTAGGCAGCTCTTGGTGGAGTTAGGGCAGCTGCTATTCTTCCTGCAGCTCCTGCATCTAAAGCAACTGGTGCAGATGGTGCAGCTTACGCTTACGGTTGCGCGTCTTTAAATGTCTTGCTTCTTGTCTTAGAGCAGTAATTAGTACGGGCATTCGTCGCCCACAAGGTGGAACGGTTGGGTGTCTTACTACAACCAAAAAGGGGGGCTTGGTTGGCTTTAATGTAGCAAGTGGGCTAGGCTAAGTAAGTTGACCTTAAAAGCTTCTTTTTAAAGAGCGAATGATAAAGAACTCTCTTACCTTAACGCACCTACTACCGGCGTTGGCTGACTTACATAGTTGTTCTTTGCTTTGAAGCACTGCTTCTGGTCTCGATATTCCATTCCGTTTTTCATATAGAATGTTGCTTTTCGCGTATGGCAACATGGAACATACAATGGCGTAACAGCTTTTGTGTCGTCTTTGTTATTCCCCCTTTGCTTTGGGGGTTAGGGGGTCAAGACTGTTCGGAGTAGTGAGTTAGTTGTTCCTTCCTTTTGGGGCCATACTAATAAGGGCACAACTGGCATATTTCATATATACAGACAACCTGGCATCTCAAAACTAAGGCATCTGAAGACTGAAGAACAGACCGATAAGCCCGGCAACATGAAGAAAGGGGAAGCTCTTCGCGGCAACATTGAAGCCTTAAGGCCAGATGAAAAACTACAGGGCTTAAAAGCGCCAGAACCAGCAATCTCCTTTCAATATGCACGGTCCTACATTCAACTTCAGTGTTCCGGAATTCCATCTAATGAACGGACTTCAGTCTCATTACGTGTAGTCAGGGCCTCTCACTACAAGCCGGAATTCGAAAGAAAGAGGGCACGGTCCTCCATTCCACCTGAGTGCTTCGGCCCCCCTGGAAGGCGGTAGCCTTAGTTTGCTGCTTGAAAGCCGTAGTTTGCAGGGTGGAAGCTGGCGGCAGGGCTTGCTTAACAGGATAGACGGAATTGGGATCTCTCTCGCATGCAAATATCTCTATCGGGAAACCTCGAAACTTCTATTATCGTTGGTAGGAGCGGCGGGATGAGTATGAGTATATAAATGAAATAAAGAAATATGAGACCAACAAGAGAGATTGTATATCAATGGAAGAAAGAACGATGTGGAAAACAAGACAGGGATTCTCTACAATGACACTGTAGACCAATTGAAAGGGATGTAGCGCAGCTTGGTAGCGCCTTAGTTTTGGGTACAAAATGTCACGGGTTCAAATCCTGTCATCCCTACCTATTACTTCTCCTCTGGGCAGTAACGAGGGATCAATTGAGATCGATTCAAATTGGACATACATAATCTTTCATTTTATGATACTATATGCATGCGAGGGTACAAAAATCATCCTTTTCTTTACGGTCTTATCTATTGTGATAAGAAAGCGCTCTTAGTTCAGTTCGGTAGAACGTGGGTCTCCAAAACCCGATGTCGTAGGTTCAAATCCTACAGAGCGTGATTCCGGTCGAATTACAATGAAATAACTTCACTAACTTGAACAGCAACCTGAATTTGACCTCCTGCGGATTAAAGAAAGGAGGAGGTAAATAAAAAAAAGGGATGTTACTTAATCAAAGGTCCAACTGATCACCGCGTCTGTATTGTAAGCAGTTACGAATAATCCAGCCAAAGTAATAGGAATTAGACCTAACACGATTCAAAATAGTCAAACTTCAATCATTTCGATTTGTTTGAAAGGGGAAAAAAGAGAGGCGCTTTTAAGCCCTAAATATTCATCCGAATCGCCCATGAATCTCAATGACCAAGAATTTACAATTGACGCGGGAAGGAACTATAACCTGGAATCTCACAGAAACATTGATCTTTTTTCATTCAATGAATTTCAAAAAAGTCGTATCTTGCTCAGACCAATAAATGGAGCTGGGGTTATAGTTGAAGCCGCCAGTAGAAAACCGAAATAACTAGTTATAGTAGGCATGAAGGAGCTAAATGAGATACGTTCTTTGTTATACAAATTCTTATAAAAAACTGACCTCAGATACGAGGATAAGCAAAAATACCAATTGACAGAATCAGTTCCAATGGAAAGTTTTTGATTCATCAGTCATTATCATAATAGACGGCACTAACAAAGATAGAGTGACAGAGGTAGAAAAAAAAAGATTGATTCATCATCTGTGAAATCTACCGATCCCGTGATTCCGAATCAACGGATTCATTGAGCAACTCTTGAGTCAAGTAATAGTAATAAGAACTGTGTCGTGTAACTTCATTCACAAAATCGGGCGCCACATCGAGAGGACAAGAGAAAAATAAGAAAGAGCCAGAAAAAGCCCAAAATGGTCTTCCACGGAGGGGTAGACATGCCACTAGATCCGACAAGATGAGAGAGCCAGTTCAGGGATCCTGGCTGCGAGCAACCATCGTATGTATTCTATTAGGTTTGGCTTTCCCTATCGAATGGAAAGTCGGAATAGAAGAGATGCACTGGTCGAACACTCTCAACCGGGTGAACAGAAGAAGATGTGGGATCATTGCTTGGTATATCCTTTTTCGGGAAGATAAAGGACAATGAAAACCAATAAATAAAAGGAATGAATGCAGTACGAGAGCTAGAACAG
>JAJIYU010009385.1:0-7500 GCA_030144865.1 Tinospora cordifolia | reverse complement strand
ACAGATCCGGCCGATTGGGTCTGGTCCTATCCGAGCCTTCCGTCACGGAACTATAAAGAACTTAGAACGGCCGGCCTCTTTTGGACGGGGAGAGGGGGAGTCGTGCCCATTCTCTCTCCGGGCACGAGCAGGAACATCCAAATTTCAGACCGAATACATGTACATGACGGAACGACATATCAAACGAATACGTGATCCGATTTTATAGGCTGCCTGCAGAAATAGTTGACCGACCGCATAACAATTCATTCTTGTGTGTAGCGCGTGGGGCCATGTCTCCCGAACGATCATAGTACGGCCGCTCATCTAATATCAAATCAATCGGTGGATCTCACTTCCCTTCCCCCAAACCATAGCCGGAAGGGATAGCGTATCTACAGAAGAGAGAGTACGGGCCCTTACCCTTAATTGAGTTTAGACGCGGCTCGAATGACAGCCTGTGTTAAGCATGCTTCTAGAAAACTCACTCTTTTTCCATGACAACAGTCGCGACTATAAAAGGCGGGGCGGTAAGCTCTCTATCAACAACAGGGGGGCTGTTCTCCTTTGTCAACTCGAAGGAAGTAGCAGAACAGACAGGGCTGTTCTCCTTTGTCAACTCCTTGCTTGTGTCGTTGACAAAGTCAACCGAGCCTAAGCAAAGCGTCACAACATAATCCAAAGGTTGACTTTGTCAACGCTACTAAGGACCGGGGCGAGCGAGCGGAATTCAGTAGAGGCTCGAAGAGGGGCTTACTAAGCGAAGGGCCGAAGGCGGCTTTGCTCATGAGTTAGCGGTCAAGCGGAAAAGGGCCTGCTGGCTTCTTTTCTTTCCGGAGCAGAGCTGCCTTGCTCGCAGACAGATGAAGGAAAAATCAGAAGCAAGTCTTGAGGGAGTAAAGAGCTACTTAGGTTTCGCTCTAGTATGGGTCAGGTCTAGCACTCCCCCGTTCCAATGTAGCTTTCAGTCACATGTAGGCTTGTAGTGAGAGGCCCACTCTTTTCTCATGTAGGACCGTGCATCTTTAGTGGTCAAGGCGCTAGCTAGCCCGGGAGTTTTTCAGCTGGTTCAACAATGAGTCATCTTATTGTTAGCATACGTAGACAGCGTAGATTCTCTCTCTGATCCGAGGCTTGCCGATACGTTCGAATAGAATAGTGTTTTTGCGAGGTTCAGGGCCGGGAAAGGTAAATAATGCTGTCCCTAAAACATTTGACTTTTTCTGCACTGGGCTAATAGTTCGAGTTCGATCTCGCCTTCGAGTCGATGATCGCGAAGGAGAGCTTACTTATGAGCCCTATGAGTAAGGGAGGTGAGGCGACCGGTCTCGCGCCTCGAACCCCCTTTCATTAGTAAGGGGACCTTAGCTCCGGTGTTTCCGACTGCTCTCCCAAATGAGGCGATAGCCCTGTCATCTTCCTTGTGGAAGGGTCCCCGACCATTAGCACATTCTAAGATTCGGATGACTAATTGGCTGGGAATCATCAATTATCACGTGTTGACGGTCAGTGCAGAATGTTGCTCTACCCATTTCTTCTTTAGGCAAAAGGGAGCTAGACGCAGATCTTCGTCTTTAGAAGAGTCCCTGTCCCATATGGGTCGCAGCAATCTCACTTTCCACGCCTCGCTTTTCCACTCGAACCACACCGGACCGGTGTGCATTGATACGGTAGAGAAGGGTTGCGCCCAACACAAAATCCCACTTCTTTGGCGGGGTAGCCGAATCTCGCTTGTTCCTGCTCACCCCCAGGGCAAAGGGATTTTGCTTCTAATTTCGCCAGTGCCAATGCCCATTTTCCAAGGAGGGCGCGATAGCGAAAGAAAGCGTGTGTGGTGGGTCAAATCGGTCGGAATCTGTGAAGGGACGAACTCAACCATTCATAGTCTCTAGTAGCGGGGAGCCCTGCACCTCTCATGCTCCCGGCGCATCATGTGCTTTTTTAACTTCCCTGTTCCCATCTCGCCCGTACTAACGATGAATGGGGAAAGCCGGCCAGGCCAGGTGCTAGAGCCGGGCAGCGGCGAACCGGAGACGGGAAATAGGGAAAAAGACTATGGATTGCCCTAGTTTCCATATGGCCATTCATTTTTCGTTTTTTTCGGCCTTATCAATTGAGAAATTGAGGGACAGGCAATGTTTCATTGAGAAATCCATTCCATTAAATTAAAGGCCTTATGTTTGTTTCATTCAGAAATGGGACATTGAATTGACTTGATAGCCAGATCTAAAAAGCGGCCGGCTTCCGGAATTGAGAAAGAAATGAAAGGGACGGGTACCGCTAACTACCTTTTCCCAATAGTGAGAGTTCTGATCCTGCACCTCGAGAGCAGTTGGAAACTGAGAAACTGTTCCACCCTTCCGCTCTGAGAAATGATAAGCGGATTGGGCCTCGAATAACAGGGTTGGAGTACGCTTATCCGAGGTTTGGTTCCACCCATGCTTAAAAAAACTCAATATTATAGCTCTTTTCCCACTGCTTAGAACTCACAACTGAACTTGGCCATCAAAGCTATACTTCATTGCATGTACTCCATTAAAGCTGTACTCCCATCAAGGCCAGCTCACTTTTCAAATTCCGTGACGGAAGGCTTGGAACAAGGGAACTACATCTTCCCTATCGGCTTTAAGGGGTAGTGGGGAAGCTTTAAGATGCATCAGTCTCTCATCTGTCTCCACACCAGGGAACTCCGCAGAAATAGGCGTCTCAATGCCGTCGCGATACGACTCTGCGCTGCATAGAACTGGGAAACTGAAGTCCTGCACCTGAGAATCTCCAGTAATGTGACCGGAACTGCTCTCCTCGCCATCACCCCATCCTGATGTGATGGAAAATAAGTCAACTCTCGAAGACAGGCTGTCATCTGCCCTCACTGCCATTCTCCACTATAGAGCTGACAGAAAGCTGACTCATCCTCTCTAGCAGAAGCCAGATCTAGAAAACTGAAGCTATCCTCATCGTCCCCATAATCATCGAAAGAAAACAGGAGTCAACAGATCCTCATCGATCTCTGAAGGGACATGTCTCCTCTCATACACATCCCATGACTCCTCTATCTGAATATTTGAAGAAACTCAATCTGTATCCTCATGTCCTGTCCATCCACTGCTCTCTCACCAGTCAGTCGTGGATATACACTCCACGACGGCTCATCTTCCTCATCTCCTCTCATCTCTGCGGATGCATACAAGTTTCAGTCGTAATGCTCTCTATCTCTCTATAACTCCTCCATGTCCACTACAATGGAGGTGAGAAAAGACTGTCCCAGATCTCGGTTTGGAATCTCTATCAGCGTGGCTGTGGTGGCAAAGACTGCCCACTCATCAGCATCCTGTGGTTGCACCTTTCTACTCCCCTCTCCCCGGGTACTACTGGTTGGTGGCATAAGCTCCTGATCGAGCTTTAAACCTACACTCTTGGGCAAGGCAATAAGGGTCCGGCTTACGACATACAAAGTAACCTATAACACTTTGCTGTCCCTGCCTATGAGGTTGCTGGTTCTGAGTCTGATTGTTTTGCCTACCACCTCTAAACTCCTGCTCTCGTATATTTCGATTATCTACTTGCTGACCTTGCTGTTCTTTACCTCTATTCTGACTCTTTTTTTCAAGCTCATTGGTATTTCAAAAAATGAATGAAGACGGGGAGGAAGCCGAAGGTTTGGAACCCTGACCCAGGTTGTTTTTTGGAGCCGGGGGCTCATCGTAGGCTCTCCCAGCAGCAGCTTCGGCAGTCCAGGGAAGGGTTTGGTTTGCCAACTTCGGGGCACAACCTCTATTCTTCGGATGGATTCCCTCTCTCTTCCATTCTCTCTCTCTCTGTCCGTCTTTCTTTCTTCATGTCCTCTTCCCTTCCCTATATCTCTTAACCGGTCGGTTATTCCGCGTTGCATACCCACTTTTCATAGAAAGAAGATAAGTAGGAGGGATGGCGAAGCCAACTTAATTGTTCGGTTTGATTTTTCCCTATTTTCTCTATCTAAACTGATTCTTGTTAGAAAGAAAGAACGGTTTGGGTTTGAGTCTATAGTGAGTGACCCCGCCTCCCCGTCCCCCTTATCGATTTCATGATAGATTTTTGAAACTATGTAACAGAGCTGGCTAGGAGTCCCCTCTTAACTCAAGATTCCCTTGGATCTTGGTTGAAAGTGGTTGCCTCAATGGTCGTCGTCACCCGTTAGAGATTCCGTTCCAGGTGTGAGTGGTCGGGAGAAATCCCCCTTCCACCGGATGATTTTGGAGCTTTATTCAATAGCTCTCTGGAATAAAGCAGCAGCTATGGGTATGTCTTCGGACGACCCCTCTTCTGTGAGAAGACTATGGCCATTCCAGGCGGACTATTCGTGTTGTGTATGTCTTCGGACGACCCCTCTTCTGTGAGAAGACTATGGCCATTCCAGGCGGACTATTCGTGTTGGGCCTCTCGGTACATCACTCCAGTCTTTTGTTACTTTGTATTACCCTAGAACTCTCTTTGCTTCTTTGAAAGAGAGTCCCGAGTATACTTTGTTTCCTTGGACTGCGTTTCATAAATCCGCAGTTCAAGACTCAATAGAATATAATATATAGTAGGAGAGCGTGTTACACGCCCTTCTTGATCACGCTCAAAACGAGTGTGAGATAAGCGTTTACAGACTCAGTATGGGCTATAAAGCCATAGTGACGTACCCCGTAGGAAGGTTGGGTTTCAAGGATGAAGGCGCTGGAAAGTTACGAGTTTTCGCGATACCAAACGCGTTAAAACAAGCACTTCTCCGTCCTGTACATGATTGGTGTATTCAAGTTCTGCCTTCTATCCCACAAGATGGGACGTTTAACCAAGCAGCACCTCTCAAACAAAAGTGGTAATCTCAGGGTTAGGCACTAATGTGTTCTTAGCACCTGCTAACAAGAGGAAAGATGACCCACAATATAGATCTTTCTTAACGGGTCAGCCTCTTGGTTACCTATCGTCTTGGCCCCTCTTTGCACTATCACACCACTTCATCGTGTGGTACTGTGCCGAAAAGGTCTATCGTGGTACTCGTTTTAGTAAGTATGCTCTTATTGGAGATGACATTGTCATCGGTGACATGAAAGTAGCTGAAGTCTATAAGGACGTGATGTCCCAGCTGGGAGTCAATCTTTCTTTACTTTAAGTAAGTCTGTAATCTCTGACTGTGGAGGTCTAGAGTTTGCGAAGAGATTCCGAATTCTGGACCGAGAGCTCTCGCCCATAAGCATTAAGATGCTGCGGTCGGCTCGGCATCCCGTCGCGTGGATGCCATGAAGCATATTGGTTGCTCGTCCCTACGCGTTTCATTGCGTTTAAGGGGTGCGGGTTATAGGAGGTATTCGTCTTCTCCAGGCCATTTTAATGCTGATTATAATCGACACTGATGAAGACACTAGTGGCTTTCTCTCCAGGAGGTATCATGCCATTGCCTTCCCTTTCTGGCTTGGTTTTCCAGAAGGTCAAGTTAGAACATGTTACCAGCTAGGTATGGTTAGGCAGTATCTTATCGAGGCATGCGCTCCCGAAAATAGTTATCTTCATCGAATCGCTGATGATATCGATCAAAAGCTGTCCGAGGATACCGGTTTGCTCGTTGAGAAGTTAATGCTCAGATATTGGGTATTATCTTGTTGCGAGTATTACTGTTGGTATGCAAAAGCCTCTGTTGACTATTCGATTACTATCGAACAGTTGCTCGATCCGCCTGCGGTATGTTTCAGGCCGGAACGGAAAGATCAATTCAGTCAATTTCATAAATATGGTCTAATGTTCCGTTGCTATGATTTAATACGAAGCAGAGCTGCTCCGCTTCCATTAATGGAGAGCTCGGTAAGGTCGTCAATTGACGTTGTGTATAGTCGTCTTTGGTCTAGGGCGTATCAGTGGTTAGATTACGTCTGAAATAGACTGAAAAGTGTATCGTTTCGTATAGTAATATGCGGAGCGGGGCTATAAGACTGTAAGCGCACCTGAGCGCCTTGTCCCGGGAGAAAACTGCGGGAGACTTAGTCTTCCAAAGGGGCTTCCCGGGTCATATTCTCCCCTCTTCTAACCAAGGAGGGGGAGAATAAGCCCCTACCCCCCCAAAAAAAAAGAGTCATTGCTTAAGAAGTTCCAGCCAATTTCAGATTTGAGGAGTGCGGGCCTTAGCCGGGACTGAGCCATGCTCGATTCTCAGAAGGGATGGGGAGTAGTGGAGGAGGGGCCTTTCGCTCCATTCTTCCGGCTTCCTCCCGCGTAAACTGAAATGCCAGCATGACATGAGTGGGGACGTCCCGCCACCCGCTTTTTCCTCTTTCCGATCCGCCGCCTTGTCGGTCAAGGTTGTTGGTCTAAAAGGATTTCTAAAGCTGCCAGGTTTCATCACGAGACGAATCAATCTCAGGGGTTGAGAGGAAAGAGTTCCTCTGATCCTCCCCGCCCTAATCTGCCTTACAAGAATGGTGTCTTAAGTGAAAGGGGATATACGCTCCCCATTCATCAATGGTTTGCAATCAACATGAATGGAGCAATAGGAAGCGGAAGCTAATAGGGGGGTTTATCAAAGTAGATTATTTCATTCGGGGAGCGGGGTGCCGCCCTGCCCCTTCATTTCCAATCATGTGGATGAGGGTTAGGATCAAGGGAGCGGTCGAGTGGCTCCGCTCCTTTCATTCCGTGTGTTAAGCGAACGTATCCAAATCGGATATTCATACGTTAGTCTAACGAATCAAAACCCATCTGGCCACTGTTTGTGTATGCGAAAACGGCATTGCAATAACGGAATGATTGAAGCGAAACATGCAGTCAAGTGTAGTAAACTACACTTGACCCTAGCTGTCGAAAACACATAGCTTATATGAATCACACAACTGTAGATCATGTTCGGAAACAAGATGGTGCCGCGCTAGAAAAAACCACAGTGCCCTTTCTCACGACGAAAAGAAGATAGAATCTATTCACGGTTTGTAGCGGCATATCTTGACAGAACAAAACTTGACAGTGTTTAGAATGGAAGATTGAAGGTCGTAAAACGACTCGAAGAAAGAGGAAGACGTCCCTACTTCCTATTAGCAATCGATAAGTTAGAACCCAAAAAAAAAGATACTAGAAATAGACAAGAGAACATGGCATCTGCACCCACCTTGACTCGTATGATTCTTTCGTGACTCAGACGGTTGCTTGGCTATTGCAGAAAGTCACTTGGTCTATCTCAACAGGCACTGGACGAAATACACACCACGACTCTATTAGTCTGAGTCTTATAGTAGAGTGCTGTGTATAGTAGTGACTATTGTCATGTTTTAGTAAACAGAAGGATTAGCCTTTTTAGTCAGTACCTATTCTTGTCTTGTCTTTAAAGGCTTGGTCTCTCTTTCAAATTCTGTGGCTTGGTTAGATTTTTGGTTGCCTTGTGTGTGTGCTCTTGCAAATGGTCGGGGTCAAGTGGCTAAGTGTAAAGGGAAGGCTGACTCTGCTGCAGCGGACCGGCACGATGCTTGATGACTTGAGGAAACGTCGTGACAGTTGGTATCAGAGCACGGTTTC
>JAJIYU010009384.1:0-17041 GCA_030144865.1 Tinospora cordifolia | reverse complement strand
AATTAAAATATTATTTTATTATTATATTATGTAAAATAATATATAATTATGGGACTATGGTTATGTTATATAGTTATTATATATTAGTAAATTACTAATTAGT
This sequence comes from Tinospora cordifolia, assembly GCA_030144865.1. Classification (NCBI taxonomy): domain Eukaryota; kingdom Viridiplantae; phylum Streptophyta; class Magnoliopsida; order Ranunculales; family Menispermaceae; genus Tinospora; species Tinospora cordifolia. The sequence continues at coordinate 16,938 of JAJIYU010009384.1, read as the reverse complement.
ACTAGAATTATTAATTGTTAGGATTTCATAGAGTCTTTTATGCCCTTGGCCAGTAAATGGACCCTTATGAGCCTCTAAAATCTCTTTTAGGTCATGACCAATGCTCCCTAGAGAATTAATGTGTATAGGAACTAGTAATCGCCGATATGCTCATATTGGTGATGTTATTGTTGCTGTAATCAAAGAAGCAAAGCCCAATATGCCTCTACAAGGATCAGAAGTGATCAGAGCTGTAATTGTACATACATAAGAGTTCAAACGTGACAACGGTATGATAGTACAATATGATGACAATGCAGCAGTTGCATTGATCAAGAAGGAAATCTAAAAGGAACTTGGGTTTTCGATGCTATCGCTCGGGAATTGAGACAGTTGAATTTTACTAAGATAGTCTCATTACCACCTGAAGTATTATAAATCCTAATAGACGAGACCATTATCATTATATAGTAGGGTATCTAAAATAGATTCAATAAAATTGATTTAATTGATTTAGTAGATTGTGGCTCACACATATACCTTTAATAATTCCTTTTAATAATTCATAAAAAAGCAGAGCATGTTGATTATATCAAAACTTGCAGACACCATTACTTATAGTTCGTCATGGGTAGGTACTGCATGAGCAAGCTCGGCGAAACCCTTGTATGGCTTCTTCTATCTAAATGGATTTGTTTCTACCGATAAGCTCCAAGTGCATCATAAGAACTAGAAAAATAGGGTTCTTTTGTATACTTATTATCGTCACTTTTTCATTTTGATAGTTACTTCTGCTACGAAGAAGGGTTATGATAAGAAACGCTCAATCGTTCGTGCTCTTGCTATGATTAAATGATCCTCTTCGGATAATTCGTCCAACCCAAGGATAGCTATAATGTCTTGAAATTCTTTGTAACGTTGTGAAGTTTGCTTAACTCTTTGCACAGTTTCATAATGTTCCTTACCAACAATCCGAGGTTGGAGCATTGTTGACGTTGAATAGTCGATGGACAACATGTGAATATTCCTGTACTACCCCTTGTTGGTCCTGAGGGACGGAGGAGGCTAGGTTAGTCGAAAGATGGTTATCGGGTCAAGGACGCGAGGTGACCTTGCTTTTTTAGGGTAAGAAGGGGTAAAGAAAATGTCTCAAGCCAATGTCCGAGTACCAGACGCTACTGTAACACCTCAAAATTTTGCGAGCACGTTACGTCACGAGCAAGTATAGAATAAAATATTATTGAGTGAGAAGAATGAAAAAAATAAAATAAATAATATATATAATAATAAAAATTTTATTAAATATATGCTTTGAATTATGGTTTGAAAAATAGATAAAGATATTACGATGCTTGCGAATGCGTCGACAAGAAAATTATGAAATAAATTAATTAAAAGAAATAAATTAATAAAACTATGTTTTACAACGATAAAAATATATGTATGATTATTGGCTAAAAGAAAGAAAGGAAAAATAAAATTTAATTTAACATTGAGTAATTGAAAAAAAAAAAAAAAGAAAACAAAGAAAATGAAAGATGAATGAAAATCTGGAAAATTAAAGACTACACTGGAAAATCGGTTTTTGGCGGTGAAGAGGGTGCGAGAACGAACCAGAGTCTTTGGGTTTGGCGGTGAAATGGTTGGTCGATTCGGATAATTAGCAGAATATGGATTTTGAGGTTGTTGTAGAAGGAAAAATTTGGAAAACTAGATCCAAAATTTGGTTGTGCCGTTCGTGAGGAAGTGAAGAACCGAAGAAGAGAGGAAAGTTTGAAGCTTGGAATTAAATTTTCTGGGTTTGGGACGTTGAAACAGAGCAAAAGTCTGGGTATCCGAAGAAGGAAGAAAAATCCAAAATTTAGGGCTCTGAAATTCTGTTTGGGTGTTCGTTCGGTGTAACGGGGGAAAGAGAAATATGAAATTCTTGATTCAAACTCTTAGTTTGGGGCAAGTCTGTGGAAAACGAAATTGAGGGGTTTTTGATGTTTGTTTTGTAATCTAGGGCATGAAATCGTAAAGAACAAGGCTGGATTTTCTGTGAGTATGTTGCTGGCTGAGATGTGTAAATCATGAACAGGGGAGTTGTTAGCAGTTGTTGGCCGTGATTTTCTGGTTTGGGGGACGAAGATGTGCAACAGATGAGTTTTTATTTGAGTATGTTTGTGTGGGTTGCTGCTTGTCCGTGAAGAACAAAGGGATGAGGAATTGCTGGGTGTTGGTGAAGCCGGCCGTAAAGGAGAAGAACGAAGAACAGAGGAACAACAGAGGGACGTGCCATAGCTGGAAGAAAAAAAAAACCAAAAAATTTGTAGTTGTGAGGCTGGTTCGTGACAACGAAGAAGTTGAGATGGGTGTGTGTGATTTGGTTGCAGCTGCATGAATCATGAACAGAGGAAGAGATGAAGCAACGATCAATTTCTTGGGCTTCAATTTCTGGTTCGTGATTTTGGCTGAAATATAAAATTTTTGAGTCAAGATTGTGATGTTGTCTAACAATAATTTTTAAAGAGGTAACGGCTGCCAAATTTGCTCTATTTTTTGGGTTTGTCTGCTTGTTGAAACAGGGGAGCAGTTGCGTCTTGGACATAAAAGAATGAAGGGGGAAATGCAGGAATTTGGTGGGTTTTGGGTGTGATTTTGCTGGCTTTGGACAAAGGAAGTTTTCAGATTTTGAACTTTCTGGTTCGGTCCATGAAGACGAAAAGCAAGGAAGAAAAGGAAAATGTGTTGCTGTGATTTGGATGAAGGAAGACTGAAATTCTGATCTTGTTGGCTGTGAAGAAGGGAATTGAACGTTGCTGGAAATTAGTATGTTTTGTGAAGTAGATGAGTATACTGATTAAGATGGAAAGATGATGAAATGAAGTCTAGATGATGTTGCTGGAATGTAATTGGTTATGTTTGACCTTGATGTTCTTGGTGGCGAGTCGTGATGCTGATAGCTTGAAGAAATTCGGTTTGAGCTGAGATGGAAAAGGAGTAATAGAAAATGTGACTCGTGGGTGCGCGCGATGACCAACATAATGTAGCGCGATGAAGATGATGTGAGGTAAAATTTGATTTTAAATTTTAGATAGTATGAAATTTATAAATAAATTATAAAAATTAGTTTAGAGTATTTATTTAATAATTTAAATTAAATAAATTTAATATTAGATTATTTATTAATTATTGACACAGAAGGATTAATTGATTTAATAAGAATTAAATTAATTAATCTTTTAAATTAGGATTGAGAAAAAAATTTAGAGATAATAGTTTTCTAACAAATTAATAGTTTTATTTAATATTAGAAGTTTAAAATTTAAATAATTGGAATTAGTTTAAAACATGGAAAAAAAAAATAAACTTTAAGAGTTTAAAATCTTTTATAAGAAAATAATAAAATCTTAGGCCCTGAAACTACACTTAGAACAATTAGAAGTCTTATTTTGTTCATAATTAATTTAATTATGATATAAATAGAATTAATTAAATGGTGAGAATTCGGAGATTAAAAATTTATCAAATTATATAAGAAAGAGTCTTTAGACAAAATAATTCTATTTTAGAATATAAAATATAAGGAAAATCCATAATGTAGAGTTATTATTTTGAAAGTGAATAATTAGTTCAAAAGGAGTGGCTTAGGAATTCTTATGTGACAAATAGTAATTTGGAATCTTAGTTCAATAGTAGATGTAACAAATCTTATTTCAAGTGAAATAGATTTATTGAACATAAGCGATTCAATTTTTAGAACTCAAAAATTAAGTGACAGTGTTTTAAAATTATTAGCTTAATCTAAATGGATTTACTTATGAATAAATAAATCACAACAGCTTGAAAATTACTTGTAAGAGTTTTAGGTTTAAAGTAAAGGTTTGAATTAGAAGAATTACTATTTCCTATGATGTAAGCATAAAAGTATTCTTGAACATAAATTTTAATAAACACCAAAAATCTAGAAATAAATAAGAATGATTTTTATTTCAACATTAAAAACCTTATTTTGACCCGAATAGATTTAGTTTAAATTTATGTTTAAATTTTATAATTGTTTTAGAAATTATGTAAGCTTAAGAATAATTTTATTAAGTGTTAAATTTCAGATTCCTACAATTTTGGAATATCGAATAGTTCAAAAGAAAGCAAGGGAGCCCTGAAGATCTGCGGAATCAGGCGGGCGTGACTTCCTTGCTCTTATGTATTATATAGATTTAAAATTCAAAGCATTTGATTGGATAATTCTAAGTTATTAGAATTTTATTAGAAAATTGATTGAAATGGTTTGACTCATGTGAATGATGTGTGATGTATGATTGGCTATTTAATCCACGCGTCATTAGTTCATGATATGATCTCGCATTTGGACTTACTCAAATATGGCATGCAGGACTAGAAACATGTGCATCTAGATCTTAGTGTTTACTCATGCATCTTATCATGTTAACTTATATTCATAGTTTGAATTATGTTTCTAGTATATAACGTGATGTTCGTTGTGATTGAAATTGTTTGTAAAACAAAAATAAGACGATGGTTTGTTAAGGATCCACGTACCGGTGCGATTGTCGAGCCTGAAGCGGATCGATGTGACATCTCCTATATGTCACTGCTTGAGATTGTCGAGCTACAAGGCAGATTGTAGGTATTCCCAACCGGAGCTGACTGTGACAGCTCGAAGTCTTTGGGAGACAGTACGATGCCATGGTAAGTTCTCTCTCTTAGGCTGTGATGTGAGTGTCGATTGATTTTAGACGGTTCTTAGAACCATCTGAGATGTGATTGGATCACAGGGAATACCGAGAGGCATCTCAGCCCTCTTCCGGTCTTAGATAACAACTAAAACAAATGAATGTTTGAAACGCCTAATGTTTGAGAGTGTTTATAATATTTTGGATTGAGTTTGTATTATACGTGTGATGTGTAGGAACGATCCATTGGGCTTTTGAGCTCACTCCCATTCTATTTTTCAAGATTAATTGGGGTGTAGTACACAACAGTCTACGTCAGAAGACTTACACTCAGCTGGGACACCTCATTGGGAGGCGATTCAGGATAGGTGGTATTGAAAGTGGCATTTTGTTTAACTTCTCTGAAAACAATCCTCATGTATTTATTTGATTTTAAATTCAACTGATTAGTTCTGAGAACAATTATATATGTTTAACATTTCTATTTTAATACAGGTTTTTAAAGATTTCCGCTGTGTTATTTACAGATCAAGATATGTCAAAGGTTTCTGCTGTTTTTAAAGATTTTCGCTGTTTTTAAACTTTGTCCCTGTGTTTTCACATCAAGAATTCTTTGCAGATCAAGATATGTCAAAGGGGTTTCTTATTTCCCTAACAAATCCTCCTACATCTATATATAAACGCTAGTTCATCAAGAATACACAAGAAAAACACTTCGAATTGTTGATTTATTGCCAGAGATGGCTTAGAACCAATAGTTCATTACCTAATGGATCTTTCCATTCTAATATTCCATCCGAGAGTTATTAATATTTATCAGATATGTTCCTATCTAACGGAACGCTGTTGGATCAAATGACAAAGACATTGTTGAGAAAGAGATGATTTTTTCTGGATGAAATGAAACATTTGATTTATGTAACAGGAGAAAGATTTTTCATTCCTTAGTCGGAAAGATATGTGACCATGAAAGGGGGATTAAGTGGAACAGAATTGACCAGGTGGTAGAGTCATGGAAACAATTGTTTCTTTCATATTCTTTTTTACCTTAGCTTCATGGAACTTTATCCGCTATACCACTGAGCTAATGAGGAACAACGAAAAATTAGATCTCATAGAGTTCAATTCTCGTTCTCAACCCATGACCACTATGAGCCCGAAGCTTCCTTCGTAACTTTCGGAACTTCTTCGTAGTGGTTCCGTTCCATGCTCATTTCATAGGGAACCTCAAAGTGGCTCTATTTCATTATATTCCATTCATATCCCAATTCCATATTCCATTCATTTAATATCCCTTTGGTGTCATTGACATAAGAGATGTCATTTCTAGCCTATCTCTTTATATTTTAATATATCTATATGGAAAGTTAAGAAATCATCACATAATAATTGATAAATTGCAATAGAAAAGATAAAATGGGAGTTTGTGATGATTTTGAAATCTTTTCTACTAGGGAATCCATTATGCATGAATATAATTAATTATGTCATTATAGAGTTCCCTATCCACGATTTCGCTATTTTACTGGAAAAATCTTCCTGGATTCTAGGAAGAATCCCGTGGATGGGTAGAAATATAAAGAAAAAGTGAATAAGATTTTGAATGGTTTGTTTATGTACGAAGTACCAAATATTAGGATTGGGTCCATATCAATGGATCATTCTTTAGTCATTCATTGAATGATAAATCACTACAAGTGACAGAGATAGACGATTTAAATAATGAAAGATCCAATATCCAGATTACTAATCAAGAATATGTGTAGTTAGAAACTAGATCCCGAGGAAATAATAAAAAGTAATTATCTGAAACTTTTGATCCTTTCTACTATTTCATTTTTTATTGATTTTTTTATGCTAATAAGAATAAGATAAACAAAATACCTATTCTCCTCAAATATCTACGTGATTGAATTTTTATTCAAGGGAAAAAAATTGTGAAGCTGAAATAACTCACTCGAAGTACCTTTTAAAAGATTACGCGGTACGATTGGATCGAATAAACCTTTATGGAATAAATACTCAGCTTATTCATGCTCTAGCTAATTGTCCACCCTTTCCAAGTGTGATTTCTACGTTATGTATGGTCGTGCCTAAGGGCATATCAGTTGAAGTAGATTCTTATTTTTGATTAATCAAAACCCCTTTCCAAACTGTACAAGCTTCTTCCAAAGCATATGGCTTTCTAGATGTATATGATGATATCTAGACAGATGGATCTTATATGAGTCGTATGATGAAGTACCACATGAGTGGATATATATGAATCCAAATCTGCCGAATCACTCATGTTATGATCTTCTACATCCTAGTTCTCCCCGTTCCGTCATCTGGCTTATGTTTTGCATGTAGCATTTAGACCGAATGACTCCATGAAATTATGTTAATACTTCCACATATTACAGGTAACGTAAGAGACATCTCTATTTTCCCCCCGAGGGTAGAATTACCACTGCTTAGCTTTTAATTCGCCTCTGACCATCAAATGAAATGTGAATAACCCGTCCTACTCTCTTTGAAACAAAGGGCACTTCCGGCTCTGTCGGTGCTTCAAACAATTTTGTCTTCTCCATATTACCATATCTCTAGAGTCAATAATCTTATATGAGGAATTACTGAACTCAATCACTTACTGTCGTTACTCTTCAGTTTTCTGTTGAGGTATATTCCATAGAGGCACTCAAATTGGATCAGTGATCGATTTCTAGGTTTCGTCATAAACCTAATGGGTTACTTCCAATTACGTAAATCAATAGCTCAAATCGCACTCAAAGTTACTTCTACCAAAAAAGGATTCATAACTTCTATTCAATTAATGACTCGGATCATGGGGTTCAACAAGCAATCGATATTTCACAATCAAAGGTGTAGTACTGCTTATAGTAAAAGGTGTAGTACTGCTTGTAGTAGTGGTCCTTATATATTGTATTAACAATCGAAATATGGTCGAAAGAAAAATCTCTATTTGATGGGGCTTCTTCCTATACCTATGAATTCCATTAGATCAACAAGGGGTAGTACAAGAATATTCACATGTTGTCCACCGACTATGCCTTTTGGCCTGATCTTAGGCCCTGTCTCACCCCTCATGGACGAACCTTGCGGGGGAACCCTTAGGTTTTCAGGGCATTGGATTCTCACCAATGTTTGTGTTACTCAAGCTGACAGTCTAGAAATGACTGGGCAAAATCAAGTTAAGTTCAAAGTTTTCTCTTTTGTAGGTACAAGAACTGTACTATTTTTTTGTCTTTTATATCGAGTGGTTAATGGGGACGGACTGTAAATTTGTTGGCAATATGTCTACGTTGGTTCATATAAAATCAGAGCTTGAAGGGGTCGGTCTGATTCTATCTCTGTTCGTTCCATTTGAAGAAAGGAAGGATCCCAAAGAATCGATCTTTCTTTTAGTTGTTGAATTTCTCTTTGATTGATCAATGTGTGATATTTTGAATCCTCATTACTAATAGAATCGAAATGATCTCTAGATTGATCAGAAGATCCTTTCTCCGAGATAATCTTCTGAAAAGGGGAGGTTCATAGCATAGTATTTTCCAATGCAATAAAGTTACATAGTGTCTATTTTTTAGATAAAAAGGTATTTCCATGGGTTTGCCTTGGTGTCGTATTCATACCGTCGTATTGAATGATCCTGGTCGGTTGCTTTCTGTCCATATAATGCATATAGCTCTAGTTTCTAGTTGGGCAGGTTCAATGGCAGAAGAGTTTGGGTAGAGCTGGATCTAAGTGTTGGCTCGGTAAGTGTCCTGTAGTAAGAGGAGTAGTTATGAACCCTGTAGACCATCCCCATCAGGGTGGTGAAGGGGGGCCCCAATTGGTAGAAAAAACCTACAACCCCTTGGGGTTATCTTGCGTTTGGAAGAAGAAGTAGAAAAAGGAATAAATCGCTGAATCTTCTTATTCATAATTTGGCCAAAGAAAGAATTTGAACTTATGGAATGTATTTCTATCTGTATCTATATCAAGATGCTTGCTTTCATCCAAAGATTTATCGCAATTCCCTTCATTGTTCCCAGTGCGAAATACTAGATTTTTGAGCACAACATTCACTTTTTTGAATTGTGAGACACAATCTACTAAATTAATTAAATCAATTTTATTGAATCTATTTAGATACCCTACTATATAATGATAATGGTCTCGTCTATTAGGATTTATAATACCTCAGGTGATAATGAGACTATTTTAGTAAAATTCAACTATCTCAATTCCTCCCACTGCTTGGGAGCTTACGGTTTCATGTTCTATTTCACTCTCTGATGGGGGTTCTTTTCACCCTTCCCTCACGGTACTACTTCACTATCCGTCACCCAGGAGTATTCCTTGAGGAAGTTCTACCCCGTGGAAATGCTCTTTAATGGAACTTTTGCTTTAGCTCGTAGTGACCAAGAAACTATTGATTTGTCTGGTACACTACTCGGGGCTCACGTAGCCCATGCCGGATTAATCATATTCTGGGCCGAAGCAATGAACCTATTTGAAGTGGGTTCATTTCATGCTAGAGAAGCCCATGTATGAACAAGAATTGATTTTACTTCCCCATCTAGCTGTTCTAGGTTGGGGAGTGGGTCTTGGCGGGGAAGTTATAGACACCTTTCCATATTTTGTATCTGGAGTACTTCACTTAATTTCCTTGCAGTATTGGGCTTTGGTGGTATTTATCATTCACTTTTTGCACCTGAAACTCTTGAAGAAACATTTCCATTTTTCGGTTATGTATGGAAAGATAAAAACAAAATGACCACAATTTTGGGTATTCACTTAATCCTATTAGGTATAGGTGTTTTTCTTCTAGTACTCAAGGCTCTTTATTTTGGGGGCGTACATGATACCTAGACTCCTAGGGAAGGGGATGTAAGAAAAATTACCAACTTGACCCTCAGCCGAAGTGTTATATTTGGTTATTTACTAAAATCCCCTTTTGGAGGAGAGGGGTAGATTGTTATTGTGGACGATTTAGAAGATATAATTGGAGGACATGCATGGTTAGGTTCCATTTGTATACTTGATGGAATCTAGCATATCTTAACCAAACCTTTCACATGGGCTCGACGAACACTTGTATGGTCTAGAGAAGCTTACCTATCTTATAGTTTGGGTGTTTTATCCATTTTTGGTTTCATCGCTTGTTGCTTTGTTTGGTTCAATAATACTGCTTATCCTAGGGAGTTTTACGGTCCCACTGGTCCAGATGCTTCTCAACCTCAAGCATTCACTTTTCTAGTTAGACACCAACATCTTGGGGCTAATGTGGGATCTGCATAAGGACTTACCGGTTTAGGTAAATACCTAATGCATTCCCCGACTGGAGATATTATCTTTGGAGGAGAAACTATGTGTTTTTGGGATCTCCGTGCTCCTTGGTTAGAACTTCTAAGGGGTGTGAAAAAAGACATACAACCTTGGCAAGAACGATTTTCTGCAGAATATATGACACACGCTCCTTTAGGTTCTTTAGATTCCGTGGGTGGTGTAGCTACCAAGATCAATGCAGTCAATTATGTTTCTCCTAGAAGTTGGTTAGCTACTTCTCATTTTGTTCATAAGATTCTTCCTATTCGTGGGTCATTTGGGGCATGCGGGAACGGCTCGCACAGCTGCAGCAGGATTTGAAAAAGGAATTGATCGTGATTTGGAACCTGTTCTTTTCATGACCCCTCTTAACTGAGACTGAAAACCAAATGCCTGAAGCAGGAATCCATATGATTCCATCATACATATACATATTGGGTATGGAATCAGGTCGTACTTAACAAGACAAGTCTTTTTTTCCTTTTTTCAACTCATTTTGTTCTAATCTATTTGTTTTGTGGGCAAAACAAATAGATTCAAGGAGAGATAGGGATTTGAACCCTCGATAGTTTTTTGTTTAGAACTATACCGGTTTTCAAGATCGGAGCTATCAACCACTCAACCATCTCTTCGAAAAAGAATCTTTCTTTTATTTTCTTTGCATTACCCCAAATAGAACATGGTCATATGAATTGAGACCATCACTATCTCTAGAAACATTCTAGGTTTGAATCTATATTTTGATCTATCTATCTGTATATTCCTTATACATAGATAGATGCATGATCTAGCATGCCTGTTTGTGAAGTAAATCACAATTTCTTCTCGACTCTATGTATGAGTAAAGTGGAAGAAGTCCTAGATCAATGGGTTCAAGGGTCAAATCCCTCCATGATGCATTTTTTTTTTTTACAATTTTTTGGCAGATAGAGGGATCAAATGGTTTAATTCATTTGTTGTAGCTTGAAGGATTAGAATGGCAGAGGCAAACAGAGCTTTTGCACATTTTCGTTAATCCACGAACAGGATCTATATAGATACATAGATCCATGGATTCATACATCTCGATCGGAAAAGAATCAATGGTTAATAGAAAAAGAAAGAATCAGAATTGATTGATATCTTTCTCGAAATAAATGAAAAGGAAACGAAAGATATCGATCAATTCCGATTCTTCTCTATCTAATTAATGGGGAATCCGCTTTGAAATCATCCACCCTGCATCCACCCCCTGAGTATATACTTCAACAGAAATTACACGGGATGGATTGATACAATAGAAACCTCTGGTAAAATGCCTACTCGTAACCCAACGGATAAAGTACCATTGAACTAAGGTAAAAAAGAATATAGACTTGGTATCAGAGCCTAGGTTCGAATGAATCGAAAAACTTTAATAAAGAAAGAACCTAAGCAATATCAAAATGATTGTGAAAGTAAACGAATCATCGAACAAAGGAGAGAAAGTATCAATCATAAAATGTATCTTGAATAGAATATATTATACTGCTGAACTTTTAGAGTTAGGTCCATTTTCAATGCTTGAATAACCAATAATTTGATTTGAACTACAGATAGAGATGTCGCCTAGGAGGGGTAAAGCACGCCCTAGGCGGGGTAGACCACCACTCGGGCCAAGGGAGTGGACACCACCACCAACACCTCTAGTTCAACCCGAGCTAGACCCCATTCAGAGGCTTGAGGTTGTAATCAGGGCCTCTAACGAGGCTACTTAGGCCCAGACGACCTTGCTGATGGGGAAATTTAACAGGTTGGAGGTTGATAGACAGAGAGCTAAGCCAGTAATGCAGCCTGCCCCACCTGTGCCACCAGCTGTTGAGCCACCAATTGGGCCAGTAGTAGCTCCAGTAACCCCAGCCCAAGACAAACAGGGAGATGAGAGAGCTCATGCCCATCTCCTCAAGAGTTTTATGGATTTGCGCCCTGAGAGGTTCAGAGGCAGCATTAATCTAGAGGCGGTAAAGGATTGGTTGTTGAACATGGATAAGAACACCGATACCCTGAGATTATCAGAGGCAGATCAGGTTTTGTTTTCAGCCCATATGTTAGAGAGTGCGGCTACTAGATGGTGGCATTCTAGGAGGAGCATCAAGGGCCCGATCACTTCTTGGGCCAGGTTTAGAGAGTTATTTCTTGAGGCTTACGTTTCTGAGACTGATAAGGAACGTAAGAAGGTAGAGTTTCTAAGCCTACACCAGTGGACCATGACCGTGAGAGAGTATACACATCGGTTCCTACAGTGGAGGCTTACGCACCTGGGTTGATATCTGAACAAAGAAAGAGGGCTGGATTCTATCGACGAGGGCGAAGGGTCGCTATCAGGCAGGCGACTTCCACATCCAGGACTCGGTCCTTGGAGGAGATCCAGAGGGAGGCCCTACGGTATGAAATGGACGGCTTAGATAAGCGCCCTGAGATTTTAGTAGTATCTGCCAGTACCCCTCAGCCATAGCTGCAACAGCAGGCCGTATCACAGACTCGACCATCATACAAAGGTGGGCTTGTGGGTCATCGAGGCCGTGGTCATTATCAAAGACAGAGGAAGAGTAAGTACTATGAGGGACAATTGAGTAGCACTCCGAGCTAGACCGCCACCAAGGCGGTAGCACTTGCAGCCACTCTTGTGCAGGCACATCCACCAGTAGAGCACATTTTTTGGGGCCTGAGGCAGAGGCTGTGGTCGAGGTCATGGACAGAGTCAAAGCTATTAGGGAAGACAAAGACCACCTTTTACATGCTATCAGTGTGGACAGCTTGGACACAAGAGGGCTGAATGTCCAACTCTTATAAGGGGTCCTAGTTCTTCCGCCCTAGTTATTAGAGATAGAGCATAGGCCGTCACCCAGCCTGACCCTGATTTGATGAGGACCTTGGTGGAAGGTACTGTCATTCTTTGTGATTCATCTGTATATGTGTTGATTGATGCTGGTTCTACTTTGTCCTTCATTTCTGGATGTGTTGTAGATAGACTTTGACTTAGGCTAGTTAGGATTCCTACTTGGTTGATGTTGAGCACTGTCGTTGGGGAACGCATCTACCCCAACATGATATGTGAGAGGTGTATACTTAGGATGGGGAACTTTGAGACTATAGTAGACCTTCGAGTATTGGAGTTTCTCGAGTTTTTGTGCCATACTCAGTATGGATTGGCTAGCTACATACCATGCACATGTGGATTGCTACACCAAGAAAGTTTTGTTTTAGATTCCAGGCCAACCCACTATTATCTTTTAGGGGAGAACTTGAGATAAGCAAAGTAATCACGGTAGATTAGTGACACAATACGAGATTGGTACTCTAGCCAATTTGAAGACCATAGATGAGGCACCTTCACCGTCGAACATTGATAAGATCCCTGTCGTTAGAGATTTCCCTGACGTGTTCCCTGAGGATCTACCCGGCTTGCCCCCTAAGTGAGAGATCAACTTTATTATCGAGATCGTTCCAAGGACACGACCTATATCGATTCCTCCTTACTGCATGGCGCCTAAGGAGTTGTAGGAGTTAAAGGTCCAGCTTGAGGAGTTATTGAGTAAGGGTTTTATCTCTCCTAGTGTGTCACCATGGGGTGCTCCGATATTGTTTGTGAGAAAGAAGGACGGGAGCCTCCATTTATGCATCAACTACCAGCAGCTGAACAAGGTGACGAACAAAAATAAGTACCCCCTTTAGTGTATTGACGACTTATTTGACCAGCTTAGAGGTGTCAAGGTGTTTTCAAAGATTGATTTGAACTCTAGGTACTATCAGCTGAGAGTTAGGGAGGAACATGGGTCAAAGACTATGTTTCGCATTAGATACGAGCACTATGAGTTCTTTGTCATGTCGTTCGGCGTGACAAATGCTCCAGCTATGTTTATGAACCTCATGCAGAGGGTGTTTTGGCCATACCCTGACACATTAGTGATTATTTTCATTGATGATATCTTGATCTATTCGAGGTCTCATGAGGAGCATGCCAAACACTTGAGGATTGCACTATAGACTTTAAGAGAGATATATTATATACTAAGTTCAGCAAGTGTGAGTTTTGGCTATCAGAGGTCTAATTTTTGGGTCACGTGGTTAGAGTTGAGGGTATTTCTGTTGACCCCACTAAGGTGGAGGCGATCATCAGTTGGCCGAGACCTACCACGGTGACCGAATCCACAGCTTCTTGGGTTTAGCAGGCTATTATTGTTGTTTCGTCTAGAACTTCTCAAAGATTGCAGCTCTGATAAGGAAGCTAACCAAGAAGGATGTTCCATTTGTGTGGACTAACAAGTGAAAAAACGTTTTTCTTGAGCTTAAGCAGATATTGACATTGGCTTCAGTATTAGTGTTGCCAGAGCCCAGTCGAGAGCTGACTATATACACTAATGCTCACAGATAGGCCTAGGCTGTGTCTTGATGTAGGATTACAGGGTCATAGCTTTTGCCTCCTGACAATTGAAGGATCATGAGATGAACTACCCTATATATGACTTAGAGCTGACAGCGGTACTATTCACACTTAAGATATGGCGGCATTACCTTTGTGGCGAGCGTTTTACACTCTACTCAGATCCTAAGAGCCTCAGATATTTATTTTCACAAAAAGATTTGAACATGAGACAAAGATAATGGATGGCATTGTTGAAGGATTATGACTTTAGTATTGAGTACCACCTAGGGAAGACTAATGTATTAGCTAATGCTTTAAGCCAAAGACGAGTCGAGATCGAATGCATGGATAGACACATGTCTCATGAATCGATGATGATGGATTTTGCCATAATTATGAGTATCCATAGATCATCTTATAAGGCCAGAGTCAATGCAGACTACAACCAAACCAATCTAAGCTCAAGCAATCACGGAGGGACAACCTCGCGATGTGGAGTATGACATGTGCAAGGCTTGGGTAGATGACACTTCTTGTGGGGAGTGGTCACTTGATTCACAGGGTGCATTGAGGTTCAGGGGATGGTTGTGGGTACCAGACGATGTGAACCTGAGGTGTAATGTGCTCGATGAGCTACACCACACGAGATATGTTGTTCATCTGGGTGCCAATAAGATGTAACAAGACGCTAAACACACATATTGGTGGCTCGGGATGAAACGGGATATAGCAGCTCTCATTCAAAGATGTGATATGTGCCAGCAAGTTAAGGCTGAGCACCAGAGACCCAGTGTATCTTTACGACCCTTATCTATAATAGAGCGGAAGTGGGAACACATTACTATGGACTTCGTGACAAGATACCCCGTACACAATTGAGGCATGATGTTATTTGGCTAGTTGTGGAATGTTTGATGAAGTTTGCCCACTTTCTTCCTATGCATACTAGTAGTTGCATAACACACAAACTATACTATAGGTATTTTATTTATAATTTGCATGAGTGTAATAGGAAATTAATTGTATTTGTTTATATTTAGTTACACATGCATTTAGAACATTATTGCATGATTTAATGTTATTTCTAGCATTTTTATTTCAATGTAATGTCCAGGAAAGGTTTTGAGTGTCTATGCAGGTTTAGAATGTACCGAAATAGAAAATAACAGCATGCAAGAAGCAAAAAAAGGCTAAAAACAAGGAAGTGCAACCAATTATCGCAGTACAGGAATGAATAATCAAGGTAATTGGAAGAAATCTAGAAAAAAGCAAAAAAATACATCACACTAGTTACTGCAATAATCAGTCCAGTGACTGCAGTAACTAGAATTTACACATTATGGAGAATTTGACTACCGTCCAGTGACTGCGGTTCACAGAATGCCAGAAATTCGTGTTTATACTTAGGAACGATGCTAACCGCAATCATTGACCGAGGTAATACAATTAATTACCAAGTTTTTTTATATTTTCTAGTTTTTTTTTTTAGTGTGGGCCTATAAATAGAAAAGGAGATTAGGGTCTAAATATTCTGATTTCGAAGTTTAGTGAAGTTTTCATGGTTGGACAGGGGAAGAGAGAAAGAAATACAAAGAAGTGAAGATCAAGGCTAGAGTTTTGAGTATATTACCTTGTATTCATTATTCTTTGATATTTTGCACTTAATACAAATGTTAGGCTAATCAATTTATAAGTCTAGGATGTAAATTTCTGATGTATGAACCTGAGATTTCTTATTTCGATTGATTAATTTTGATGCATTGTTTTATATTGTGTGTGCTTAATGCTCAATGTTTACTGATCATGAACATTATGATCTCAAACCATTAAATTAACTTGGAAGATAAATTTAATGGTTAGACTTTCAAAATATAAACCTAGATTAATTGATTGACTGGGAGGTTATTGATTATCTAGGAGGTTGCATGTGATTACTGTTTAAAAAGCATTAGATTGTTAATTGTCGGGAGAGGGTATTAGGGAACAAGGCTAATAGGTGTTAAAGTACCTCAGGAGAGGGCTTTGATGAATAGTACTAGAACCTACATAGGGGTTTAATTAATTGGAATAGAAATTAAAGGTGAGAGCAAAAGAATTCACTATCCAAGACATTTATTCAACTTAGTTTTTGAAACAGATTTTTATTACTTCCAATAGTTTAAATTCTAATTTAGATTCAAACAAATTAAACTCTGTTACGTGCTTTAATAAAGTGAATGCTAACATTAGATTGGGATTTGAGATAGTTTACTAAAATTTCGTGTGACGACCCATGTTTTGGTGTGCAAATTTTCAAATATGATATATACATTTTTCTAGAATTTTTAATGGAAATATAACGATTTATATCAATTTTTCTCAAATTTATACTATTTATTGAAGAAAATGAGAAAAATGGGGAAAATATGTGAAATTAGAAGAAAAATATAATTTCTTGAGAGAAATGATTTTTGGGATTAATTATTGAATTTTTAGAATTTTTATGAAATTTTTGGGCAATTAATGAAATTTTTGAGAAGAAAATGTAATTTTTGGAGAATTACTTAATTTTTGAGAAAATAATTACACAAATGATGAAAATTAGTG
>JAJIYU010009383.1:0-17036 GCA_030144865.1 Tinospora cordifolia | reverse complement strand
AAAAAAAATATCGTCAAATGACATGGGCCCAAGTGTGGGAGGCAGGGTGTTACAAGTTGTCCCTCCAAATTTAGAGGGTTGGGTTGAAGGTACTCTAACGTGTAATAAAAGAATAAGAGGGTTAAAAAAGTATGGTAGAGGTCATTGATGGATATTATGCTATTAGATTAACTTAGTGCATGTTAATTGTATGTATATAATGCTATTAAATAGTAAGAAAATTAAAATCTTTTTCTAGTAGTACGAGACACTATGAAATAATAAAACAGGAAGATGCTTGTCTGAAAATTTCTATGCAAAAAACATTACTGAAATAATGACTAGGACGGAAAAACAACATCATGGAATAGCATCTGTGACATAACATGAGTATAGTTTTGAATAGAGTAATCAGTTGGATCAAAGAAAGAGCATATTTTTGCAAAATACCCATCAAAGAAAAAGTGAAGTTTTTGTCAACCTTATTTAATTTATTGTGTGGGACAACAAAAACAAATTGCAAAATGAAGGTGTACTTTGATGTTCTGTTGATGTGTTCTTAGTGGAATTCCTAGTAAAAAGGTAGGAACGGAGAATAAAGAACAAGTAGCTTGATTATATTCCTTATCCCTCCTTTCCCATCTTCATTCTTTTGTCATTCATTGCCTCTTTTTTTCATGAATTTCCTTTTCTTTTACTGTTCCTGTTGGATTCGCTTACTAAATCAACTGCTTCAATACAGGGAAAAGCAAGATTTGCTAAAGATGCCAGTGAGATAGAACCTTGCCCCCAACTTTCAATTTAAATATTTTTTTATAGCGTATTCTTGTGGGCTTTGAATGAGCGGAATCCTGTTTTTTATAAGTTTAAATGGTTCCATTGATAGTCAAAAGTGATGGAGCCACCATGCTCGACTAGCACATTCACCTTTAAAATGATTCCAAGATTTTTAAATTAAGCATCTCGGATCATTAATCTGATAATACGTTTAGATATTAAATAATTATATATTACAGTATGTCAGTTCAGATAAACTAAGTTAAAAGTGATTTAAATTTTAAATAATTTTAGGTTTTAATGTATCTAATAGATCATACACGTTTAATATATAGATATCTAACGTGTTACTGCACCTTGCCGATATTACATGGGACATAAGTTATGTAGTGACGCCATAGTCTATCACTATAAGCCACCGTAATGAAAAAAGGGCATAATAAAAACTATACAATTTCATATTATTTGTATAATATTTGCTTATATAGATATTTTTACAACTATTTTATAGATATTCAAATACTCTCTTAGTCAACAATTGCTAGATCAGTTAATAAGACATCTCTCTGTCCTCCCTTAAAGATAGAGTTTGAATCTTCTCAGTAGCAAGAGTAATTGTATGTGTGAGATGCGTATGTGCAAATTGACAAAAAAAAAAAAAAATATTCACTTGAAAAATATAAATAATTAATGTATTACTAACTATATGATTAACAACTTATGGCAAATTCGTCACATGTAAATGAATTAAGAGTGTTTTGCTCGAGCTTCTATATGCAAGAATCATTTTTTATTCTTCCTTTTTTTCTTTTTTCTTTTTTTTCCTCTTTTTTTTTCTTTTGCTTTTATGGGTTCAAACAAGGTCCATATTCATTAATATCAACGACAGGGCTTGTTCGCAATTGATGAAAATATTATCTACGAGTAGTAATATTTGGGATATTTGCTAATGGTGGAAATCCTGTGTCACCCACATGACCCTTCATTTGAACAGCTTTACCAAAAGCATATTTTTCAAAAAAGTTGGTCCCGACCAGCTCTTGCAAAATATAGAGAACCGTTCGATCAAAATGATCTTAACACACTATTCTGGTCTATATGCTAGATCAGAATTCAGATTACATGTACCAGCGAAATGAAAGTTGGAAATTGTGGGCCAGATTTTGTTTTGAATATGGGGTTGGCTCTAGGTCCGGCCCATTTTCATGGTTGCGTTGCTAAGCCCAAGACGAACATCTGGTTGGGCTCGCTGCCTGAGAGCAAGAGCATCTCCAGCTACGGCCATTTTTACCACAGCATCAAAATGAGATTGGGCTAATCACTCCAACCTAGGGCCAAAATAACATATCTATGCGATGTGGCTCCCTTTTTTTTTTTTTCCTTTTTTTTTTGGGTAAAATTTTTAATTTTAATATATTGAATTCAGATTTTAATTATTTTATCTCTTTTAAATTCATTTATTCTTTAATTTATATAATCATTTTTCGCTATTTTTTAATTTTTGCTACTTTTATAATCTTCCTGGTATTAAAAGTAGCATGATAGATTAAAAAAGTAGTTATTGCTTAGCGTTAGTTTTACATTAAAATGGTAAAAATTTTAACACTATTTTGGTATTAGTGTAAGATCCTTTAAAGGCTTCCTCTCAAAATTTTTGCTAGTGATAAATAATAATAATAATAATAATAATAATTATTATTATTATTATTATTATTATTATATATAGCTTCGTTTCCTCTTTTGTTTACCAGCTAAACTTTATTTCTTATGACTTTATTATACTTATTAATTCATATAAAGATTTTTAAAATTTGAAATTTTAATTTTACATATAAGTTCTAAAACAGAAAAATCTAATGAACATCTTTTTTTTTCAGTGACGAATTTAGTAATAATTGATAAAAATAAAAGAAAATAAGTTTTCTATTACATAACCCCAATTTTATATTTAATTTTTTTTAAAAAATTGTATGAACAAGATAGTGAATTTTATAGGCATTAAAGAGGCTTTGATCAAATATTAAAAACTAAAAAAAATAAGAAGAAATGATGGAAAATAGGTGTAAAATGCAAAAGCTAAAATAATAATTAAATAAAAACACTAATAGTTGGTGAAAGTCAAGAAGAAGTGAGTGCCGTAAGATGACCCCCAAATGTCGGATTTTTTCTTTGAAAAAATCCTTATTTTTTGGGACTCTCATGGACCAGACTCCCATACTTCTATAAAATATAAAAGCTTAGCTAGCTAGTAAATAATCCCCATTAATTATTTATTTATTTATTTATTTTTCTTATAACAGCTTATTTATTGGTGAAGATGAGTACAAAGAGATGACATGAAGCCCATTAAATGGAGCCGATGCAATCCAAGCTTACTTTTTGGAACTTGTAAAGTTTTGAGCTCTGTTTGCCTCAAAAGAGGCGGAGGAGGGAAAAACAAAAACAAAAAAAGCAAAGGGTTCTGAGGATCAGAACCATTAGAAGTACTGAGATCTGGTTGTGTTGCAGTTGCAGGAGGAGGAACAGGATATCCATGAAAGCCGCAAAAATGGGATTGCAGCAAAAAAGGATAAAAATGGAGGAGGGAAAAAGTTGGTTCAGTTAAAAAAGCTGGTAAGGTAGAATGCCTTCCGATCATACAAATTCCTTTTATTTTTTCCACGCTCTCACCTTTGTTGACTCATTTCTCTACCTCTCTCTTTTGCCACCAAAGCACGGCTGCGCCCATTGCTTTCCCCTTTAATCTTTATGTTAAAAATTATTAAAATTAAATTGTATTATGTGGTTATAAAATAAAATTATCTCAACTAAATTTGCAGTATTATTTTATCTTATGTCATGTAATCTTATTTTCATTTTATTCTATTGTCTCTTTATTTAATTTAATTTTATCTTATCATATTTTATAAAAGTAATTTTATCTTATTTTGTATACTAATCACACCCTTAATGTTTTAAAAGACATCGAAAATTACATTTAAAAAAAAAGAAATGAAACCTTTTTTTCTTCTGGTCAAAATATGAATAGATTAAGAGTAACTCTTGCGTTTCATTGTGATAAATGCTGTTAATTCATTTCAAATCATGTGTGTTAATGTAGGAATGTAATTGTCATAATTTAACAATTTTAAAAAGTATTATATCAGTAAATATGTGTTCAAAACATTTTTTTTCATCAATCAGTGCTTGGCTTAGCTTGTGGGCACATGAACTCAAATTAATATAAGGTGGGAGGTCGAGAAAAAAAATTAAAATACAATATAGTTACTAAGTATAAACCCTAAAATTAAAATATAATATAGTTGCTAAGTATAAACCCTAGTCATGAGTTTTTAGTCTTTGTTGTGCGGATTCATCGAGCTCTTACATGATAGTTATCATTGTATACGTGAATTTCTTGTTAGTATCTTTTGATTTGTTATATTGGTATTTAACAAAAAAGAAAAGATAAAATAAGCATTTGCTATGACTTAAATATACAACGTACATATTTTTTTTTTGACATAATTTATTAACTTTCTACATGGATAATATTTATTTTAGAAAAATTAACATGGACTTTTGATATTAATTCATCAAAGTTTCTTAAGATTGTATTATTTATTTTAATTATATCATTTTACAATATGAAAATAGTACTCAATAATATAAATAATTGAGTAGAATACTGAAGCATAATAATTAATATTGAAAAGCAGATAAAGAAATCTTCTTCATAACTCTATCATATTAGATTGCATCTGCCAGGTTGATGGACCCTATCAGGAATCTATACGCCTGCTTAAAAAAACATTCTAATTTATATAATATAGCTTAATTACACCAAACATGAAGTTTTATATTCTTTGAACAACTTGTTATTTTTAGGTTATCATTTAATATATATTATTGCAGCTGGTACATTAGTTAAGACGTTTGAATAGTAAAAACAATACAATTTTTTTTTGAGAAAATTGTGAATTTCTTATAAAAAAAATTATTTTCTTTCATGTTTTGTTAATTAGTAAAAATAAGATAATAAAGTATTTAAAAAACTTTATTGGGCTATTGTTTTTTCACCATAATTTTTTTAGCTTGGAGATAAATAAAAAACAAAATTTTATCCTAAAATTATTTTGCATTAGTTTTAGATAACAATTAATAGCCACAAAATTTTCTCTAACCAAACAATCGTAAAAATATAAAAATTTCGAAAAAATTTATCTAAGCTACCAAACACATCCTTTAAAAACTACTATAACCCATTTAAAAATAGTCTAAGTTGGTGAACTCTCAAGCTTTTTATAAATTACTTCAAATATAATTAAAATTATTTTTTAATAAGCACTTTTTATAATTATTTTTTAAAAAAGAAGACCATCCCAAGAGACTTTGGTGGGTAATTTGTTGAATGAGAGCTGAGAGAATTCAACAGGGAATAAGTAAATGCACAAGTCAGGCCATTGCCTTGCAGTCATTTTAATAGTAAACATTTATCTCGATTTAAGCATTTGATACGACACCAAGTACGTACGTCGCGTGACGGCTCAGATGAAATAATATCAGCCACTTATTCTAAATCACAAAATTACAACCACCCCAGACCCCAGTACCCCACCCTCCCCCTCCTCTCTTTAAAATCAGTACACACAAACTATGGCCAAACGCCACAAGCCCATTCCCCCCTTTTCCTTTCCTCACATTGACTAATTTCTTCTATTGATACCTCCCACCATACCCTGCGTTTCTGAATAGCGCTTGCTTTATCTGTTCAGAACTCATCCCCGTTCTCTGCTCCAATTCCTGTAAAAATCAAATGGGTCACTTGAATTTTCAATATATAGAAATGAAATATCAATTTAGCTATAAATTCTTCTTCTTTTTTTGAAACAAAAAAAAGGGTAGTTCTCAGTGAAAAAGGTCGCTTGTTATATTAGAAGAGAGTAAAAATATAAAACTAAAGAAGATAAATTGAGTTTGAGGTCTTAGCATTGAAATTTAGGTTTGTAAGGGAGTAATGTGGAAATAAGTACCTCTGAGCAAGAAGCTTGCATTGCAAAATCATTAAAGCAGCTTATGACACACTGTTGAATCTCAAGGCCTAGTGCTTCGAGTGTGTTAACAGTGGAAAGTAAAAGCCCTGGCTTTCCTGTGCAACAAATCTCTATTCGGGTATCCATATTCCTCCTTTCCACATCAAACTACAAAATCCCACACCAGTCCCAGAAGGGAGGAAAATTATAAAAAAAAAAAAAAAAAAAAAAAAAAAAAAAAAGCTTTCAACTTTTCATGGAAAAATATAATAAAAAAGTATTACTGGAATCTGGCTTCAGTCTTTCATCCTTTAGACCGCAGCACTAAAAAAATTGTACAACACAAAAAACATTTTAATTACCTTTGGCGTGTTCCTCACTAGAATTTCATTAGGTTTTAAATCCTTCAGTATGTTCAGTAGATTCAACTGCTCATCATCTGATGAAGCCAATTCTTCATTCCCTTCCCGCAAATTCTTGATTCTATCTTGCAGCTCCTTTATATAATCTATTGTGTCTCCTAGTATTGATGTTCTATCCATCTACAAATCAAGGGAATGTACAATACCCATTAAAATCCCCGAAAAAAAAGTTGGAAATGAAGGTTCAACAAGCAAGCCCAAATGCAAAAAAATTAATGTTAGAAATAAAAAACAGAGATTAAAAAAAAAAAAAAGTAAGAAAGAAAGAAAGACAGAAAGAAATGGGTTAATAAATAATAGTCACCATTAGAGATCTGCAAATAATAAAAAGTTGCTTAATTACTCTATCATTTCCATTACCTTGCTTATCTTGGGAACAACTGAACGGAGCATAGATAGTCTATCATTTAATCTCTTTCTTCTTCTCCTCTCTGCCATTAAATTTTTTGAAGGTTGCCCATCAACCTTCTTCACTCGAATTTTTCTCTCCGGAATCTCTGCGGCCACTTGACGATGGTCATTAACTGACGACGATTCAACTTTCCCGGAAGTAGTAGTGCTAGTAGTGCTGGCCTCTTTCACCAAACTCTGGATGCCATTACTAACCAAACTGTCTTCTTGATGATGATGACGATGATCTTCCTCCATCAGCAACTGGGTCGTCGTAGCAGCATCCTCCTGTAACGGATTAAAAAATGGAGATGCATCTTCTACATCTTCATTCTGACAGGAAGAATTGATCTCTATTTCGGGGATGGAGAAGCCATTATTACAAAACGAGCTACTAATGCCGGGAAGCATCATCATTTCATTAATGGTCTCAAACCCTTGTTCATATACTGAACTTTGTAGACCCATTTCCGGGTTTTCATTAAAACAATCAAAACTCCAGCCATTAGAGAACAGATCGTGAGTACTGGTACTTCCAGTGGAAAAAAACCCATTTCTCAGAGCAAGCAACTCCTCCAAGAAATCTCGTTCATCAAGCTCCATTTCTCTGTCTTCTCACTTCTGATACTCTCTCAGAAATCAACTGTAAATGCTCCGGCAGAGCAAGCTAATCCAAGGAAGGACATTGATAACAAGAAACTGCACCAAGGTTGCAGGGAATATATATAATAATCGCATAAAATGTTTGTTAATTGTATAAATTAATATAAATATTTTGGATTAACATGATGGGTTTTTTATAAAAGTAGATTATTATTGTGTATTTGTAATTAGGTGACCTATTTGCCTACAAGACTGAAACGGAATCTGCTTTTGCATCTCTAGGTGATAATTTCATGTCATTTTCACCGAAATCTGTAACCCAAAACAGAATTAATTAATTCTTCACAACTCTGTAACTTTGACCCCGCAAATCTGTCTGAACCGAAAACGATCGACTTAGCATCAATAGACCTGTCAGGTTATTTGCTTATTCAACTCTCTTATACCTCGCCTTACCATCCCCACCCCCCCACCACCATCTCTCATCTATATATCCTCACTCACATTCACAACCAAACAAATCCTTCATTAAAAATAATACTTATAATCATAATAAGCCATTTTAATTAATTAATCAAGTTTGTTAGTTCTTGGACATCAAGATGAGTCCTACACCTACATTGCCATGGCCATAGCCATAGCCATGGAGGTGGGTCTCATGGCTTGATGGGTGCCTCCCAACTGTAGCTTAAATTTATTTTCCAATTGGGTTTATAATTGAGCATTTAGAATTAGTTTAAATCTTGCTTCTTGTCCTGCCCATAAATTAAATAAGCCCGGTTTTCAATTATAAATTCCTCTGGTTTTAACTAGTTTGATTAATTTGCTATAATTAGTAGGTACCCTCTACTAATTCTGTCATATGAATTCCACACGGCTCTTTTAAAAAAATTAAAAAAAGGAGGAAAAAAAGATATATTATTTGAATAAACAAATGTTTTTTGGTAGGGGAAAAGGAGATAGATGGATAATAAATTAGTTGGGGTGTCTGATTACCAAAGTTAAATAAAACACGAATGTCACATATAATGAATAAACACTAGATTAAAAATTATTTCTCTAATACAATTATTCTTTTTTACCATGCGTTTGATGTGACAAAAAAAAAAATTAAAATTGTTGACACGACTCTCTATTTTCTAAATAATGAAATAGATAACCAGCCAAATGTTATATTAAAAAAAATTATTTTTTAACTTAAAAAATAAAAATAAAGTAGATACAAAACTTAATGTCGTAAAAATATAAAAAACGATCAATAATTGCTTGAGAGATCATTTTTTGGTTTTATTACTATCAAGTGTCACATAAGATAAATAATTTCTCTACATTAATTACGCGACACTTTTCAATGAATGCAATCAATATTTTGAATTGGAGATCTTCAACTCTTATAAATAACCCAATTATATATCCTTCAATAATTGTGTTCTAGACCTGCTTGGTCACATGAGTTAAATTCATGTGAATCATGGGCTTGAGATAAAAACAAGGAATCGCAAGATCATCATCAACCATCATTTTAATCAATCTACAGCACTTGATCTGTTTCTATAAATATATCAACTTATATCTTATTATCACTATATATAGATTGCGAAATGCAATGATTGAGAATGGGAATACTTTTGGGCGACGGATAATAATATAAATCACCTTCTTCCCACCGTTGAATGGTCTCATTTTAATTCCTAATCACCCTTATTGTTTTAGCATTTAATTCTTATTTAAGCCACTCACTTATTAATTGGTATTTTAAAAATTATATTAGGAATCATTTTTATCAATAAATATATTAGTGAAATACAAGCTACTCACATATTTAAATAATTATAAATGGAATGAATTCATAAATTCATAATATAATCCAACTACATCGACTAAGAGGTCCCCATATTTGAATGAGAATAGAATTACCTTGCACATCCCATGCATCCATTTCATTTTGTAGAAATAAAGTTCATGAAAAATAAAAATAAAAATAACAAAAGATCGAGTGAATGTGAGATTGATTTTTTTTTCCTTCTTATTGTATGTATATATTGTTATATTAATTAATTCAAAAGCTCTCGATATTAATAAAAGTGAAATGTCAACTCATCTTTTTCTCGATTAATATACTCAATAAATCTTCTAAAAATTCTAATACAATTATTCTCGATTAGTATTAATATTATCGACAAAAATTGTGATATCACAACTTATATTTCATGTTTATACGATATATTAATCACCCTTTAAAGAAAAATTAAGAATTTCAGTGTTGTACATTCATTTACTTTTTAGTGCACTCATTAAAAAATATAAAAGCAACTTAGAGAGATGGTGACATATCTTTAACAACAAAAAAAATATATAAATCTGTCAGGTGGCGCTAATTAACATGCTTTCCAGTGTATTTATTCAATCATCTCAAATATCACTTATCTTCTATATAAATGCGATCCCCACCTAATTCCCATTTTGGAAAATGATCTAAATTATTGATTGCTCTTTTTAAATAATTAGTTATAATGAAACGAAATACCCCACATTTCTCTCTCTTTGTTTGTTTTTTTTTGTTTTTAATAACAGTATCTTAGCTTCGTACATTTAATAGAATTATTATCTTTCTAAGAATTAAACTCTAAATCCTATTTTAGTCAGAAGCTTTGTGTCACTTCTAAATAAGCCTATTTGACATTAAAATGAAATGAAAGGCCCTACGTAATCATTTAATACCCACATTATGTTATTATTGAATTATTGGAACAAAATTTTATTAGGGTTAATTATGAAAATTAATAGTTAGTTGTTATTAACTAATTACAGCAACAAGATTAATGAAAGTATCGCAAATTCATGAAATATATAAATATCTTTAAATTAGGTTATTTATAAAATAATAAATTAACAGTTGTAATAACTAATAATGTATATATCTTCAAAAGATCGAGGCATAAATAAATGTTGTGAATTTTTCAAGTGTATCATCCAATCATAAAAGCTCCTCGTCGCAAATAAAACCCAAAACCGCAAAACCATTCCCTCTTCCCCAAAAAGCTGAATTTCAATCACATGAGAGAACCAACCGACCAATCCGAGAGAACACACGTGACTGTCTATCACTTCAACAATCTCGCACGTACGACCCCATGACAACACACACCCAAAAAAAAAAAAAAAAAAAAAAACCCTTGAAAAGTATATAACTAGAAAGAAGGTGGTGAAAATGAAACGTGGCGCATCGTTATAGGAGGGGCGGGACCAAATTTTCTGCAAGTAGCGAAGCAGATTGCTATCTATTTCACAAAGCCAGATACCCCTACAAGGCATCGCTCTCAACAATCGCTGATTCTCTGCCACCTGTACGAATGGCCCTTTTGGACCCACATGAACTCACTGACATCGTCTCGTATGCATCAGTTCGTGCTACTGCCAGCAGAAAGTTCATCCGACACAGTTCTTGATCATGTGATTTTCACGCCTGGGTCAACGATCAGGTAAATGAAAATGAACGGCTGATAGTCGTCAAGTCGTATAATGTTTGGTACGGGTGAGGAGTAGCGGAAAAGAGCGAGGAAGTTATTCTCGTGACACGAGCACGGCAAAGGCAAAATGAAAAACCGCGGCGGTTGGCCCAACTCCCGACAGAAGCGGTTTTGAGGAAGAGCGGTTTTCGTACTCTGTGACGTGTGTATGCGTGTCTATATGCGTGTGTGAGTGTGTGATTCGGGACACGTAAACAGAGGAGAAGAAGAGAAGAGAAGACAAGGTCAGCCCACAATATCGTGATAGGGTCACCTTCAAAACCGCTTTCGAGTTCCTTTGTCCTCACTTGCGGATCATTGAAGTTGCACCGAAACTGCTCCTACCACTGCCTTCTTCCGGAGAGGGCGACGTTTCTGTTGCCCACTGCCTTCCGCTTCTCGCCCTTCTATACAATGTGCATACGTGAGGCAAACATGTATACTTCAGATTTTGACAAATATATATCACTTAAGATATCTCACCTTATTAAAATTATAAATTTTTAAATGTTTGACAACTACCAATATTTTTTTTAAAATTAACAGTCCAATTTATGATACAATATTATAATTTAATTTAAATTTAATACGTAATTAATAAGTTTAAGTTTAATTTAATGTAAATGAGTTTGAGTCGAAACAATCTAAATATGATTAAACAAGATTAAATTTTAAATTATAAATAAGTTAACCTATTAAACTCAAAAATAAACTATTTAACATAATTATTGACGAGTTAAGAAATAAAGTATATATAATTTAATTTAAAATTAACGTACTTATAAATATGTTGCTAACACAATTTTTATTATTTTTATAAACATATTTAATTTGATTTATTTTTAATAAATTATTTATATTTTATACTTTTATTCAAATTTTTATAAAAAATATTTTAATTTAACTATAACAAGTTTAATATTATATATATATATAAGTTAAATATGTCAAGTTAAATATGACATAATTAATAAATGAGTTAAATTTAAATTTATATATCATGACATAATTAATAAATGTACTGATTTGAGCTTATAATACGAGTAATATTTGTTTACAGTATGACTCGTTGACAATACCATGAGAAAATTTTTACAATGTTGGCTTATTAGCTATCGAATAATTAATTAATTATATATATATATATATATATATATATATATATATATATATTCTGAATTTGAATAAATGATATTCTCCAAGGGAAAAAATCTTTATTTGTTTTAACCTTAAAATGAAAAAGTTATTGAAAAAATAGTTGGCAGCCAAAAAAAAACTATATTTCTTAGAAATATTTTATTTTTTGTCCGCCAAACACAAGTACACAGCTTCGAATTTATGGAAATTAATTTGAATGGTCTCCCCAAGATAATGTGTTATATTATTAAAAACTACAAATTCAGAAAAAAGAAAAAAGAAAATAAACGAATAGGAAGTAGAAGGTTCGCATTAAAATATTTTTGCATAGATAATGCTTTCATGCCAAGTTAGAAAACATGATACTTAAGAGCTAAATTACAGGTTAAAGCTCAATAATGCATCCTACTCTAGGTATTATTTATGTTCAAATTGCTACTAAATAGTACAGATGATGCTGTACCCGCATACTTAAATGAACTTGCTATTATTAGTAGCATTTTTCATGTGCAATTCCTCGTTATCTATGAAGTGGATTCTCAAAAGAAAAATAAAAAATTAATAATGGTCATCATAAGTGAAAAACAAATCAATAGTAGGATCTAAATAATATTTGCAAGTAAAAAACATATGTGAAAAAAAATATTTATTATTTGATAAAAGTTTGAGAAAAAAATTTGTTTAAGATTATATTTTAATAGAAGTGGTTATAATAATATTTCTTATAACTTACTAAAATAATTTTAAAAAATTATGATACTATTGGTTATAAATAAATTTATAGTGAATTAATAAATTTAATTTTATATTAAAAATAAAAAAATTAGTAAAGATATAAATATCCATATCCAAATATTGAGTGATTAATTAACTAATATCGTAAAAAGGTAAGAGTGATAATTTGTGACACGACATTGTAACCCGACATGAATACAAAATGAAGTTAATAGGTTAGAGTTTAGTATAAGCAGACTTGAATTAAAACGGGTCAAACGTAATTAGAAAACGGTTAAATGTGAATCATAAAGATATTAGCATAATAAATTAAAAAATGATACGTTTAATATGATTGTAGATAAGTTAAGAAATAAATTGTAAATAATTTAATTTAAAAGTAATATATTTATTAATTTATTAATAATATAATTTTTATTAAATTATAAATATAATTTTTAAAAAAATATAATTTATATTTAATATTTTTAATAAAAAACTATTTAAAGATAATTATAAAAGGTTAAATAAATTATATATAAATATACAATTATAAATACAGTTATAACATAATTTATTTATAATATAATTTATTTACAATAACAAATTGTGAGAGTTTTTCTAAAGGAGCTATGATGTTTTAAACATGTATACAGTGGCGGCGAGTAGTATAATTACGTTATTTTCATTTACAGTGGTAAAAGAGACAAGGGTCGGTGGCCATGGTCAGGAGTTTGATAAATGATAGGAAAGGAAGGGTGTGTCTGATGTATGCTTTCGGCTTTTCACAATTTCCAGTCACCTCGTGAGGTCTCCTCCGGTGTCCAAATCATTGCAAAGAAAAACATGAGAGGCCCATATCAGAAAGAGCATAAAAAGACGTGAAACCAAACAATTTTTCATTTTTCGGTAGATCCATCTATTATTCATTATTCCTTCTTCCTCGTGCATATAGATGGAGCAAAATGGGTTCAAATTTTAAATTTATGCATATATATATTTGTTGAATTTATTATTGGGACCGGCTCTTTAATTTGGGTGCACGAGAATAAATAATAAGGCCGATTAGTTCAGTGTAGGGAAAAGGTTTTGGGTCTAATCGATGTGGGGACTGCAGAGGTGTCGTTCATTTAATTAATTTATTTTAATAGATTTTTGGTTCGTTGGGCGTCTCAGTACTTGTGCTCTTGCCCCACTTATGAAAACTAGAACCTTTTTGTTCATGTCATGCTTGCTTCTTCTCACTGAAATTAACTCTTCTTGTGTTGTGTGTGTCTTTGTGTGGAATTTCCTTTCCTTTCCTTCCCTTTTCTTCTTCCTTTTTTTTTTTTCTTTAAAGACCAAATTAAGCTGCTGTCACGCGTGCGTTACATTTGACATTAGAGGTCACACCATCATGCGACGGATTTCTGTGGTTTGATTTTCGCCTGTCTACCAAGGCAAGTTTCATGAAATATGCACGCTACTTCTCGATCAATTAATTGCTTGTGTTTTTTTAACATATATATATTTTTAATTTGAACAAAATTTTTGAACCCACTTAATTTTTTTTGACCAAATTTTGTTAGTTTGAAAAGTGAAAAAATAATTTTTATTATAATTTAAAAAATGACAACTTATAATTTAGGAGTATTATTTACATATAATTAAATGTAGAAAAAAAGGTAAAGGTAAGATTCTAATTTTGAATTGAAAGAAGAGAAAGGAAGGCAGAGTGGATAAGAGGCTTGATGATGTACTTCAGATGAGACACAAGCAACACGTAGAGAGTATGTCGCACTTTGTCACCAATAAAGTGGATGCCATCAGTAATATGTATGCTGTTGACAAGCTAAATCCTCTAACCCCTTTTAGATTTATAATACAGTATGCCCCAATTATATTTGTGACACTGTGGCATTAAAGTACAACTTTTGGTTTTTTTTTTTTTTTTGCTTAATAATGCATAGATATACATTTGTATCATGTATGACCAAGATATGGTATGCCACTTTTGTTAGAAATATAAAAATTATAGATTATTTATTGAAAAATAGATATATATTAATTGCTCAAAATTACATTAAACTTAAAAGAAATGAGTTAGAGAACTAATGTATATAAAATGTACCAAGTGAGGTCACATTTTCTCCATTGGCACCCTCCAAATTTAACCCACAATAATTCAATAGGTTGTCCACTTGTCCAATTTCTATTCAAAATCCAAGTGTCTTAATTGGATAGGGCATCAAAGATCCTTCGGAAAAAGAAAAAAAGTATAATAACAAGGACTGCATTAATGAAATTGATAAATTTTGTAAAAAATATCTCTATGTCATAAACTGTTTGTGTTATAAACACGTACGTATTACTCATATATTACAAACTAAAATTCGACTTCTTTTATTAATCGTGTTCGATTTGGAAACTTAAATCTGACTTGTTTATTAACCGTATCATAATTGTGAACTTATATATAATATATTTAATTTTTTGTAACAAGTTTTTTAATTATTTTTATAAGAAAATAAAAATATAAAAACTAAAATAATTTATTAAAATAAATTAAGTTAAAATATTTTTTAAAAAATAAAAAAAATCTTGTTATCAATCTATTAACAAATGCATTAATTAAAAATTAACATATCTTAACTTGTTTATAGTCGTGTAAAAGATGTCATTTTCGAATTTATTAAGTTCGCATGTTTATAACCCAAATTCTAGTTACGTATAATCATATTTAATCTATTTTAACTTAAAGTTATTTATCTTAAACTTGACTTAAACTTATTTATTTTAAACTTAAGGTTATTAAATACGTGTTCTATCCTAATCAAATTATTGTATTGTGTTAGAAATTTCCACTTTTAGCCATGAAAGCATTTTGATTTTAAATTTAACAACGTAGAAAAAAAATATTGGCTCTCCCACATTTTAATTTATTATTTATTTTTAATTTCATAAATATATATATATATATATATATTTTTTTTTTTTCCGCTATAAGTTTTAATTATAACTGTCGTCGGATCACCTCAAATAAAGTTAAATTCGCGAAGACCCACTTATGAATGCCTATTCTTTTGCATGCCATGAAGGGACAAATTCGAAGATGGCTAACTAAAAACATGAGCTTATAGTCAAAAGTTATCAGTAATCCATACAAAACAAAGGCAATCTTACAAAATCGTCTTCTGTTCAGTGCCACTGCAATCGCGACAAGTCGCGATGGCCATAGAAATATAAAGAATTTACAGCCCACCAACCATTATTTCCAATCACGTGGAATTTTCTGAAGAATGAGGTTTGGGTTGCTGACAATCCGATCGTCATGCACTTCTTTTCAACCTTAGAAGGCTTCTAACACCTGTATTCCCTTTTGTTCATCATTCAGGAGAGAAAGGCAGATGTGGATGCATGCATGCACTGACCAGCATGCAAAAACTTCTAATTAACCAAATTCACATGCAATATCACCCACTCTATCTTTTTGTTCTTAAGAAAATGAATATTATAAACAAGAATCTACACAAAAGTAACCACAATCTTAACATGATTAACTTGCTCCTGTAACTTTGGCATATCTATATTTTCTACTACTTTGAATTCTTGATACCCAAGTCTCTTTCTACCCGTGATTCTCTTTGTTTAGCTTTGAAAGACCGAAATTGTTAGAAGGATTAAAATAACAATTTGGCTGCTAGTGTAACTAAATTTCAATTTTTCTTAGATACTTCGTTAATAGGGAGCTGCCATTAGCTAATATAAAAGAAACACACTAAATTGGCTCATCCGTTAGAATTCTGAGAATCTATCAGAATTCTATTTTATGATTCAATTTTTTTTTATTCTCCGATTCTCTTGGATCAAGAGCATTTTCTCTTAAGCTCTTTGTACAAGATCATGACACCTATAATCAACATCCATAGTTGTGCTTGTGTCTTTTCCTTGATAAATAGAATATTGTAGTAGCTCTTAAAAACAATGTATTGAGTAGAAATACAACTTCTTAATAACAATTTAACTCCCTGTTTTTTTATATGGTATCAGATCATACTACAAGCCACTACCATGTCCAACAATTCATCCAATTCTGCTCCTTCAAATTTTCCAATGTCAACAAACAACTCCTCTTCCATCTCACAATTTGGAAACTCTTTCAGCCTGCACATGAGAATTAAGTTGGATCGTGAAAACTTATTTTTGTGGAAATCTATCATTCTCCCAGTTATCAGAGGATATAGACTCGATGGCTACCTGCTAGGAACAAAGCCATGTCGTCCTCCCTTTGTTGAAGGAACCACAAACATTAACCCAGATTTCAAAGATTAGATGAGCAAGGATCAACTTCTTCTAGGACGGCTACTTAATTTTCTAACAGAATCAGTAGCAGCTCAAGTTATTGACAACACCACATCACAATCAGCCTGGAAAGCCATTTAGGAACTTTGTGGTGCTCACAATCGAGCACACATACAAATATATAGGACAAGTATACAAACTACACGAAAAGG
>JAJIYU010009382.1:0-17074 GCA_030144865.1 Tinospora cordifolia | reverse complement strand
AAATTTAATTGTGTAAATAAACTGAACGCCCGAAGCATAAAAGAAAAAGAGAGAAGGAAGGGTAATTTGGTCACTTGTTCTCCATCACCTTCCACAGCCAATGAAAACAATTCCCACCAGAAATAAAAAATTAAAAAAAAAAAGAAAAAAAAACTACGTTGGCCCCTGCAATATTATATATATACACATTTCTTGCAGCCCTGGAGGAATTCAAAGTAGCCGTTGCACCTCCCACGACATTTAAAAATTCAACAAAACCTTCCCATCAAGAAAGTCATCCCTTCCTTGAACAATCAACAACCAGCTCCTCACTTTCTCTCTCTAACGGCTCTCTCTCTCTCTCTCTCTCTCTCTCTCTCTCTCTCTCTCTCTCTCTCTTTCTCCCACCCACAATAAAGCTTCTTGTTTCTTCTCCTCTAACCTCAAGAACCCACAAACATACCAGACAGAAACAGCAGAAGAGACACATCAAAAGTGCTCTCTTCTGTTCCTCTTCACATAAACAAACTCCAATCTCAGATACTCTTCCAGATAATTACCATGATTTCTTCAGCTTTTGAAAGCACTCCATCCACACCATTGCTCTCAGCAACCACAAGCAACAGTAGCAGCAGCAGCGATTCTGAAGAAATCAGCCCAAGAAGCAACTCAAACCAATTTCCACCCAAAAATGTGAAGAAACATCAATTTCCAGACCTACCCATTTGTGGTTCTCATAAATCTCTGGCAGTTTTACCAGGCCATGTGGGCTCGGTCTCGTGCTTAGCTCTCTGTGGAGAATTTGTACTAAGTGCTTCGCAGAGCAAAGACATTATAGTATGGCAGCAACCTGATCTTAGGAAGTTTGCAAAATTTGGGCAAGGAGATGGGACTGTGAAGGCACTTGTGACAATTGGAAACAAGGTGTTCACAGCACACCAAGATAGCAGAATCAGAGTTTGGAAGGTGTCAAGAAGCTCTGAAAATGTTTTTAAGCTTATTGCCACAATGCCCACTACAAAGGACTATTTAGGCAAGTTCATGAAGCAAAGCAACTATGTCCAAACAAGAAGGAATCATAGGTGTTTGTGGATTGAACATGCTGATAGTATTTCATGCTTAGCAGCTTCTGATGGTTTGATCTATTCAGGATCTTGGGATAAGACCCTAAAAGTCTGGAGGGTATCTGATCTTAAGTGCTTGGAATCAATAAGAGCTCATGATGATGCCATTAATGGGTTAGTTGCTTGTAAAGGGATGATTTACTCAGCTTCTGCAGACGGGAAGATCAAGGTTTGGAGTAATGAAGAAAAGGGCTTACCAACAACATCATCATCACCAACAAAAGCAACAAGAACACATTGTTTAAAGGGTGTTTTAGTGGGTCATAAGGATGTTTCCTTCAATTCTATGGCGGTTTGCGATGAAGGGAAGTTGGTTTATGGAGGTGGGTCTGATGGGTATGTGATGGTTTGGGAAGGAGATAGAAAATATAGCAGTTGGAAGCTCATTTATGAAGTAAAAGCTCATGAAATGGCTGTGTTATGTTTGTGCTTAATGGGGGAAGAGTTCGTTTGCAGTGGATCAGCTGATAAGAGTATTCGGATATGGAAGAGAGGAGTTGGAAATGGGCTTGTGAATGTTGGGGTGATAAAAGGTCATGAAGGGCCAGTCAAGTGCTTGCAAGCTTCACCTTACAGTATTGGAGGTGGATTCATGTTGTACAGTGGAGGACTTGATAAAAGCTTAAGGGTTTGGTGGGTTCCAAAGGAGTATTCTGTGGAGGAGAAGAAAAAACAGAGAACTCCAATGATCATCAGTACGTGAAGGAATACAGTTACTGGTTTTTGACAGATTTTGGAGCAATTGATCCCTTATTTAAGTGTTTCATATGCTTCCAAAGAATTTTTTTTTAACCAGGTTTTGTTCCTTTTTTTTTTCTGTTGTTGATTGTGTTATAGAAACAGATGTAAAAGGTTTTTTTTTTAAGATTAAAGGGTAAATTTGTGAGGGTTGTACAGTGAAAACGCAAGACAGGTCTAGCAAAAGTATCGTTTCTTCATTCTTGGGCTTTGGGTAGCAAAAACATATAAATGTTGTAGAGGGGAGAATAAGTGTGACGTGTTTTATTATTGTTGTTTTTGTTTTCTTTTTCAAGATTTGGGTTGTCTCTGATTTGGTAAAAACTGTAGTGAGGATTTTGAGAGATTATGTTCAATAGAAGGTGCATAAATTTTCTTTTCTTTCCTTATTGTTTTTTTTTTTTTTTTCAAGCTTTCCATTCACTTGTGCCTTTATTTCTCTTTGAAGGGTAATAAAAAATGACTGTTTTCATTTCTCTTATGCGAATTGCTCAAATCCTGTTTGTTTAGTAGAATGAGAGAGATTCTAAAGACACCCCATAAGCTAAAACTTAAAGGGAGGAATAGCAGAAAGGAGAGTTTGCATTTGAAGTGAGGTAGAAGCATCTGCCTTAGCCTCCCGTGCTCTCTTCTTTTGATGTCTCTTATAATATTGATTATGCAGACACCACCAGCTTCTATAAAATGGACCACCCAAAACCTTGAAACAGAAAAACGGGCACTCATTATCGTTTGACTCGTTCTAAAAGCAAGCTTGAATTTTGGGGGAAGCATTATCTTATGCAACAAACCGAATTTGGTTGGTGCCAGCCTTTTTATGGGAAGAGGACTTAAAAGAGAATATGAATAGAATGCATTTCCTTATCAAACATACTTTCATTTATCTTGCCCAGTAGGCTAACGAAAACGACCCTTTTGCAGGGTTGATGCCCTCGGAAGCATGCCTCATCCAAAAATAGTTGTTAACAATTGATTTGTAAAACCGCCTTATGAAAGATAAGAATAAAGGTCATACATAACTTTCTTGAATTATAACATTTCATGTCAAAATGAGAAAGACCTTATTACCGACCAAGCTTTGAATTACAGGACTAAAGAAAAGCTTGCAAATGATACTGGCCATGAAGGGCCTTGCTATGGACCAAAAACAAGAAACAAACTCTTGTAAAGAATAATTTATCTTTACTGCACAACACCAGAACTTTATATGTATATATATACCAAATATGAAAATCGAATTCTACATTTTACACAGGAGAATACATGTATTTATAATAAATCTATATATCTATTGCGAACTTACATGATCCTTGCGGAGTGATGAATAGGCAGCTGCAATAAGGGCTGCTCCAATGCCAGAACCGTCTTCTAATTCTCGGAGAACAACATAAGGCGCAATATCTTCTCCTAGAATTTCGGCAACAGCTTCATTTAGGTATTCTCTAAATATGGTATAATTAGCATACAATCCCCCTTCAATTGCCACAACCGTTCGTTTCATCTTGATTGAAGATTCACCTCCGCCTTTTGATCTTCCACTTGCAATGCCGCCACTCCCATCTCTACCGATCTTCTTCAAGATTCCAACAATACCAGCTGCTGCTAGACAGGCAGCTCTGCGTGTCACTACATCACATACTCTCACAATCAACATTCGCACCTTTAAAGGGACGTCGGAGAGCTGAAAAGACATTATGATTAGTTTGTTGGGACAGGCGAGGAACAGAGAACAGACGAACAAAAACAATGGTAGACCAGTTTTGAGCTTGTTTTGTGCCCAATTTGCAAAATAATTTATGAAAATGATATTCTACAAAGTTGTTTTTTCAAGCTTACTTCTGGAAACAAAGAAAACATGTTTTTGTATTCTTTTCTCTGAATCTCAAAGTGAAGTTTAAGAGCAATTCTTTGGGAACAGTCAAACCAAACACAGAATTCATGGATTCGTTAACAAAAACTTGATTTACCTGAAGAGTTTCCTTCAAGATTCTACCCACTTCCCTCAGGTCTGGAGACTGGTCCTCATGCATAGCAACCATCAATGGAGTTCTGTGTCCATTTGGAAGCAAAAATAAAAATTCATTAGAGTATATCAAAAAGTATTTATGCCAGAAGTATCTATTTGGTGTATCACAAAGGCAAGGAGAGATATAACATCTAGGTTTCACAAACATAAAAAATGCACATGATTTCACTAACACCGTATGAATGAACCACAAACATTTGTCATGAAGAGAACAATTGCAAGATACGAGAATTAGCTCTCTTCAAAACTGCAGCAGAACTCAGCTACCATCTAAAGTAAGATGATGACCAACTTACTATCATATTTACGTATCAACAAACCAATTTACTAACGTCAAGTTTGTTTTTAGGCTCAACCATGTGAGCACATTGGTGTTACAAAATAAACAAATAAATAACCAAGAAGGTATAAATACATGACATAAAATGCAACTTGACTCAAGACTTAACCAAAGTTCCCAACTATATGCGGTCGGCTAAACTAGAAAAGCCAATATGATTCACAAACGAAACCTGGATGGTGAATAAAATTGAATACTGATAATCGAGATTGTAATACACATTTCTCATTAAATGGAATTATAAAGTGAGAGTTGTCAAAGACCATTAATATTGCCATTGAACAAAGATAGCAAATTATAAAGTGATGACAAACAACACTAACGCCACAATGGGACATATAAAACATGTATTTGAACCAATAGATTCAAGAGAAAAATCAAAAGATAAAGAATTAAAAAACTGAATTTTACTCACAGAGAAAATGTTGATATACTGATTTGGATGAGTGGTAATTTTTGTAATTGAAACTATTCATATCAGTAACTCCAACAAACCAACTTAGCTTAAAGATAAGTTTCCTATGTCATTTACAGCTTTCTAAACGATTACAACTCTATTGGACATTTCTAAACTCTTTTCGAGACATTGAATAAGAATACTGAACTAGAAACAAACTAAATGATTTAGAAAGTTAACTTTCAAATAGAAACTACTATAAAAGTGGTAGCATAAACATAAAAATATCCAAGCTCCTTGTAGCAACAGAAAACACAGCTAGTCGTAATAAAGGTCAAAAAATCATGAAATGTAAAAACCTTGTGAAAATGATATGCTGGTTCATCCTGTAGATTGATTTAAATTATCAAGAAAGTGTCAAAATGTGGTCAGGTCAATAATGTTTCAAATTGGAATTTGGACACAAATAAAAGCTATGAGTTTGTTTTTCAAAAATTTTTTAAATATAATCACTAAAATTTGTGCTTCACTCTTTTGCTGGGCTGCTATTTAAATGCAATTTATGAAAGCCTGAATAGTATCCAAGGTCTTCACAGAGAACCTAGCACGGTGTCTAACAGTGTGAAGTGCAAACTGCAGGGCCAACCAGTTAGTCATACCATTATACTGTACTGAAAAGTGCTTAAATGCATGAATTAGCAAGATTAAAAGGTTATGATCATTAGCATCAATCTACATGACAATCCAACAAAACAACGGGCCTTGGGTAATGAAATCGATAAAATATGAACCTTTCATACATAGGTATGCATAATTTTGAGGGGGGGAGGGGGAAAACAACAAGGGATCATATAGAAATTACTACAAGCGCCACAGCACGAACATGCAAATTAATTTTAAGTGCACAATACAGAATTATAAATTAAAGAACATTCTTCACTTAAGGAACAACAAGAAAGGGATTAAAAAAACTAATAATAACAAGGCATCACTAACCCGAATATGAGACTTATGAGATCAGATACATTTTAGAGGACACAGCCACACAATTGGCATATATTAATATGATACCAATATGCTAAATGCAGAAAACTTAAGGTTTTCACACTCACAATTATGAGATTGTTCATTTACCCACAAATATGGTTTTTCCCTTCTATTTTTTTTTTAGTATAATTATTTTATAGGGAAGGCAAGGGAGTGAAAGTAAGAAATAAACATGTGCATACACACCTCAGGCTAAAGGGAACTGAGAGGCTTGAAATAATATCGCCAAATAAATCTGACTCTTGTGCCATCTTGAGAACTACCCTTCTCACAATATCGCCCAGATACATTCCCGAAATCATCTTCTCAAAGCCCTGAAACAATATAAACAAGGTTATCATATTCTCTAGCTTATCAACAAGAAAAGGTAAACATGTGACTCTTGCCTGATCGTGAGGATTAGGGCTCTCAGCATCAAGATCAATATCATATGAAGTTCTTGGCAGATGGGATGTCCAAAAGTTTCCCCATTCCATGTTGACAACCTAATCAACAGCCAAAAGTCATATACCCTAGGTTACAAAAATAAATTTGGCCATTGGTTGAAAACCCAAAACATGTTTTAAGTTATTTATTTTTTAATCAAAAGGAAAAAAATAAAAAATAAAAAAGATACCATGCCTCCAGAATTTGTGAGAAGGCCTTGACATTTGATGATTGCATCTGTCCGCTCCACATAACAAGCATTTGTCCCAGTTCCAATAATCACTGCAGCCACAGTGTCCTCATCATGATAATGTCCAAGAGCTAATGTTCCCACAGTATCATTCACCTGCTTGCATAGATCAGCATATTATGTACATAATTCTAACTACTATTATGGCATCTATAGTAGCAATAGCCATGCATATACGCAAATAAGTTAGAAATCATGAAATAATCATTGACACTTGATAAGAAAAACAGTGGTACTAAATTTTAAATATTTGAAACATGATATACACAGCTACAATGTATGTTGATAACAATAATTTCTGGGGACATATGTAGACCAGTTAACATAGCAAGAATGGAAGAATAATTTGTTTCAAAAGACAAACTCAAAAATAGCGCTCAAGGAATTTATTGAGAGTTGTACAGAAGCACTTATATTATTATTTATAAAATTTTTAGTTGCATTTCCCTCTATAAAACTTCTTGAAACACTTAAAAGATTTATCTAATATATCTATAAAACTAACAATTTCCTAATCCACCTAAAACTCAATTTATTCCAAACACATCCTATAATAGCTGGAATGATTAAGAAAAAGAAAAAAATATTAAAAAAATACGCTACTAAATTATTAACCATTTTAAACAACTAAATAGAAATTATACAAAGGGTACGTCCAGCAGGGTCGAAAGGCAAATAGAATACACCCACTTGCCACTCAACCCTGGTTGTATGCATGTAATGGGAGTTACATGCTGCGGTGCACAATGTGGCTCTTTCTTTTTCTTTTCTCTTCTTCTTTTTTAATTGATTTATACATTGTATTTTGGTTTTTGGGGTTTTCTTTCCTGATCTTTTCTTTTTCTTTTCTTTTCTTTTTTAATATTCCAACATTTAAAAACAAATAAAAAGGTACACAAAAATTAGTATTTTAATTTTTAAAACTAAAAGAAATCATTAATTGGAAATAAATTTATTTATTTATGGAATATATATTGTAAACCATATATATATATATATTTGATGTGATTGTGGATCTCATTCATTAAACCTTGAACAATGAAATCTATAGTAAAGAAAAGTGTAACAAAATAGGGTGTAATAGAATGATGATGTGGCATGCGTATTACACCCAAAAATAGGTGAAACCACTATGGACACCCTAAATAGAAATAACAGAGACTTTGCTCAAAAGAAACTTATATATTAAATTATAGAACCTTCCTAAACATAATTCAGTGTCCTATATTACCAATGGACAACAAAAAAATTGTTTGATGTTATAAAGAATAAGATATAAGGGTCATCAATATTCAAGATTATACGAAAGGGAGATAAGGATACAGTCAAATGTATTTTTGTACAGACACATATACAATCATTTTGTAGTGTTTTCAGAGTGTACAAGTAATGCTGGTGCATCACTATATACATAAACACAAATTATATATATATATATATGTAACATACCTTGTTTCTTCTAAAAATAAAAAATACAAGATT
Source organism: Tinospora cordifolia (assembly GCA_030144865.1). NCBI lineage: Eukaryota > Viridiplantae > Streptophyta > Magnoliopsida > Ranunculales > Menispermaceae > Tinospora > Tinospora cordifolia. Next base: position 9,265 of record JAJIYU010009382.1, on the reverse strand, counting down.
AAACAATCAAAAAGTCAACGCATGCATAAAAATCCTTTCTATAAGAGAAACTACAACCATATCTGAATGGACAAAATTTAGGGTCGAAGAGTCCACTTAGGATATCTACTGAAAGAAAGGGCCGCTGGGAGAGAACAAAAGGAATGAAAAGAAAGACAACGCAGAACTCCATTTTTTAGAGCCTTTGAAAATAAAGAAAAAATAAGGCAAGAAGTTGGGAATAAATAATACATTCTCTCATTACTCTCTCCTATAAGTTCTTTGTTAAAAGACCTTATTCTCTCCCTCTCTTCTCTCCCCCATCCTCTTGTCGAAAATTATTAGGTATTAATAGTTATAAACTAACAGATTTAGCTTTAAACTTTGTAAAATTGTCAACAAAACATACATTGTTATTTCTTCGAATGTTCTTCTAGGCATTGATAACTCATATCTGTACTGTGCCCTAAACAACCTTAGCAGTAGGTTATTCAGAGGCAGCTCCCATAAAAAATTAAAAAAAAAAGGAAAAAAAAAAAGACCATAACACACCATGAGTAACTGTAATGCTTTGAAAGTCATGATGGCACAGAAGCACTGACAGTACCAACATTCATAGAAGGCCTTGAGTAAGATGTTCTCAGTTTCATATTGGTATTATGACCGTTCTTTAATATGCGTAAAAAAAAAAAAAAAAAAAAAGAGTTGTTATGTCACATGACATTGAGACTACCATTTCAAATAAGAACATTCTAAACAGAATATGGGAAATAGTACATAACCATGACAAAATGTCATTACAAAGCAAATCTGAAGGCTCTTAGTCCCCATCATTCCTTCAAACTTTTTATTCAAACAGTTTTGTCTTCTTTTATTCCCTCAATGAGACCATAATCCTCTTGGAAAAGAAGATTATACATGAATAATATTATGGGCATCCTCTCACGTAATGATAAACCCATAAATCTTACATAATGCAAAAAAACAACACATAGTGCTATTCAAACAAAACATAAACTAGAGAGATCCATAAATCCGGTTACATCATACACAAATTCAACCAGGTCGTACTCCCTTGAGATGGCAGAATGCACCCAGTGACCAAATTTTGTATGGATTGGATATTGGATCTAATCCAACTCGCTGGCAATCCCAAAGCACAACATAAAGGACCTTATTTAAAAATCTCATGGGAGATATTTAGGAAAGATTTCTTTTTTACTCTTCAGTTCTTTTTTTCAGATTGTTAAGGGTGTCTTTGGGAAAGATATGCGAGGTAGCCAGAAAATTTCATATGAGCGACCTTTAGGAGGGATATCTAGTTTGCTCCAAGATAATAAATATTCATATCCTAACAAAAGAATGTAGGTGTGCCACCAGTACATTGTCACTAAATAGCAAACTTTAAAACTTGATTATGCATCAACATGAAACTTTAGATAAGAATAGAACATAACTAAGTTTATGACTCGGGGATTTCACAGATAAAGATCATACAATACTCAAAATTTGACAACATCAAGAAAAGAACTTCCACCACCGCAGATCTATCTATATTATATTGGAGTATTATCGTTACTTAAGACATTTAGTGCATCCGTTTAAAGGAGTAAACGAGTCAGGTTCCTACATAAAAATATGGGCTCTGACGCACGAGCATTATAACAGCAACCATTGAGGTGTGTGTGGTCAGAGAAATCATAGAACAACACAAGCACTTGCAGATAAGGGAGAGGGGGGAATAGAGAGATAGAGAGAGAGAGAGAGAGAGAGAGAGAGAGATGGAGGGAGGAAACGCACCAATGCTGCCACCCGCATATCCAATCCACTCTTAGACAATGCATGTTGTAAACACTCCGCAACATCTTTTCCATACTGATAAGACAAGTTGCCCAGGTAAGATCATCAGGCCACGTGCAATACGTCAACTTAAAATGACAGAATTAATCAAAAATAATTTCCTAACAATTTCGTTTTTCAACTGACACAAAAATGTATAGTGAAATACAAATTAAATCATGTTTAAATTTTTAATCCATAAGACAGAATTTCGTTAAATTAAGAAAGAATAAAGCGAAAAAAAAAGGACAAGCAATACTCACAAACCGAAAGAAAAAAGGCACTAAAACATGTGTATGTTAAATGTGACTTGAGCAGGAAGTCCCAGAAAAAACAGCTGAATTAATGCCACAAACAAGCTCTTAGTTTCTTTCACAATGGCAGTCCCCCCAAAGGAATACATTATGTTATAACAGCTTACGATTTGGAACAATTTACTGATAAAAACAATATGCTATCAACATTATGCAAGAACAAAAAAGGAACTTACACGTACACACGGGATGATCATGGAAGTCATAAATTATGGTTAAAAATAAATTTTACAACACACTAATGTCTTTTTAACTGTGAATCCAAGTTGCAAATATGCCCTAATCTTCACCCTAAATTGTTAAACTAACTAAAAGTTACTTAAATTAATGCAAATTTATCACAATCATGTTAAGAACAAGTCTCCTTAACACAAGACCAACGGAAAGCATTGAATCAAAAGAAAGTAGCAGGATTAGTAGTTTAGGGGCAGGAACCAGTACTGAAAAAAAGTTTAAAAAATTAAAATTTAAAAAAGGGGAGGCAGAGCCAGCTTTTGCCGGGTTTTCTGGTTAAATAAGAAAATTTTAAGAAGAAGAATAAGAAGAAGATAAAGAGAATGATGGAAACCCAACCAAAAGTTTCCCTTGGACAGCTAGTAGGAGACTAAAATGGTGGGCTGGAATATGTATTATTCTGTCCAAAAGGATCCCAAACATGGGATTAAAAGCATTTTAAGTACAATCCTAAAATCTCCTGCTTGCCAAGCAGCCACTTAGTGATATTCAACTATTCTGAACTGTGCCAAGTATTGGCAAAGCATCAACTAGATCAGTTGATCTCAATCAATAACATATTTTAACAAGTTTTTTCCATCTAGTCCTCTAATTCCTTTCCAAACTTTTCACTAGCCAACTCAGTTTGAGGATCTGTGGTGAAACTCTAGAGATCCAAATGGGTGCATTATAGTTCAAATTCACTTCTTTCAATGTGAATATTAATTTTTAACACGCTACTTCACCAATTAACATTGCCAAAAACCCCCAAATTATCAGGTCCGGCATCCGTCTTTCTTTCAAAGTTGTCCAATGAATATTTTAACATAATGAATTGAAGAATGGCCAAATATATAACTAGAATTTCACCAAGTAAAATTTATATATTTCACAGACTTCTGAAATAAAAATATTATTCATCTTACCATGTCTTCTATGGCAAAGCCTTTAGTCCACTTCAGAAGAACGCCTGATGAAACAGATGTTTGCCTAACAGGAAAAGAGAATGTAAAACCCAACTCCATTCTTTCTTCTATTCGAAGCTCAGAATCAGTGTTTTGTCTTTCAACAAATTGTTTCAGTGTCAATGCAATGAAATCAAAGAGTTCCTGTACTCAGAGGTAAATAAATAAATAAATAAATAAAGACATAAAAAAATATTTTTAATGCATGCTTTGTGAGGCTTATAAAATTAAAAGACAAAAAACCAAAAAGCTCAGTTAATAAAGGAGTAGGTGCTAATGCAACAACCTCACTAGTGCTGGTCAGCAAATGCCGAGGAATGAGCTGTCTTTCTACTTTTTGGTCTAAAATTCTGGACCTTTGACCACCAAGCTGAACCCTCAAGACTCTAAAATTTGTACCCCCAAGATCCAGTGCATAGTAAGTACCCCTTTCGTTCCTGAAAAATAATTATAGACAGGTCAATGGATAAAATGTCAATATGGATGGTTAAACCTTATAGAACCCAGATAAATAAAAGAAATTCATACAAAAATAGGCATGCAAAGATCATCCTCAGCCCACACAAAAGATTCAACCGACAATCGATAGATTATATATAAAGAGGAAATGGACACTTATACTGGCTGAAATACAATCATTTATCTATTTTTGGTGCGTTCTTCTCGAATTAGAGAACAAGTGCCTAGCAAGTGGAACTGAGAAAAAGCACAAATAAACCTCTTTCAGCAAATTCAGTCCATGAAAATGTACAGTTCGTGGCACAAAAGTATGAGAAGGGAGAAGGGGTAAGTAAAGAAAATAAAAGCACCTTACTTTGGTCGAAACAAAAATGATGGCAATAAGGAGACAAAAAAAAAGGAAAAAAACCCTAATAATAGCATGCTAAGAAACAGCATAGAATAATACAAAGACCACTCCTTTTCATTCAAATATTACAGTGCATCCTTCAAGAGAAAGATCTTAAATCTCCATTGAGGCATGCAATGTACCAGGTTTAGATTACAGCATTAAATTTGGGAAAAATCCAAAATGCAAATTCATTACAAAAGAAATGAGTTTGAATAATTAAATCATCAATTTCAACGTCCCACACAACCATAAACAAGCCATCAAAACAATAACAACAACAAGAACCATCGCCCAATTTCAGTCTCAACAAATATCGAAAAAAAGCACCAAAAAAAATCCAATACTGCACCAAAAAAGCCTAAAACATGCACACCACAAAAGAGAAAGAGAAAGACCATCTAATCGTTACCCATCAGGAAGATTATCAATATAAGTGAGAAGCATCTTGAGCTTGCTCCCACCTTCAGAAGCCAACCCGGCATGCATCTCCACAGCCATAGCATCAACAACTTGTCTCAACCTCCCTATCGAAGTCGAACACCCTTCTTCGAACTCCCTCAACACACCTACCATTCGCTTCCACTTCCTCCGACTCTTCACTCTCCGACTCACCAATATCGCCGCGATCGCACACGACGCCACCGCGCAACTCACCGCCAATCCAAACCCCAACTTCCCCATCTCCCCCAACAAACACACCACAACCACACCAAAATCCCTCTCCCTCACGCCATCCAACGCAAAAACCAAAGCCTACCCTTTCTTTCTCTCCGTCCAAGCCTCCGGTCCTTCACCGCAAATCTGACCAAGCTTCTTCCCGGCGGTAATATTCCTCGGAACGTTTACCAGCATACCAAGTGTTCGATGAAATGCACTCTACACTGAGCAAAGAGTTTTCAAGAAGCGAAGAAGAAGAGAAGCGAAAGGAAAACGCACCGCCCCGCTCGTTCTGCTCTTTAGTATTAGTGTTGGAAAGCGAACTGATGGTTACTTATTTTATTACATTGAAATTACTGATTTGCCCTTCGGCTACCTCGTTTACTAAAAATATATTATATAAATATATATATAAATGAAATGTAAATATTATTATTATTATTATTATGTAATAAAAAAGAAAGATTCAAAGTAATGGAAATTGACTTGTGTCCCATTAACCTGGTTTGGAATAAATTGACACTGAACATGCTGGATATAACAAATTTGCCATTGGTCAACTTCTTTTCTTTCTGTATTTAAAAATATATATTTTTTAATTAAATTTAATCTTGCTTTCTTTTTCTTTCTTTTCTAATGAAGTTGATAGATTAGGTGGTGGTTTGATTAAGACGTCCATCTTCACGTGGTAATCTCTATTAATTAAAATATTTAATTTATTCCAATCATGTTAGTTATTAAAAGAAGAAAGGGAAAAAAAAAAAGTAAAATTGATTTAATGGTTGAATTGTTCTTGTTTTTTACCAAAATTGCTGCCGACATTTCACTATTTTTATTTTAAAATAATAATAATTGAATAAATTAATTAATGTGATGAGAGCCTTTTAGCTGTATAGGTAAGCAAGCATACGCATGTTTGAGACATTAGCATATTTTTATTTTTTTAATGTTTATATTTAAAATATTAATTAAAGTAATTAAAATTTATTGAATCTAACCTGTCGTGATTTATGTGATAACTTTTGAATTAAATTAGTTTCTTATCTATCTTTTCTAACTTTTGTTATTTATTTAAATAGCTATTATTATTTTAACTGTTGTAATAATCTTAACAAAAATTAATGGTTTATTATACAGTGACATATTGAGTACTATAATATTTTTTAAAAAAATTATTTTTTGAGGCGTCATTATTGAAAGAGGTCTATAATTTGATTTTTTGTTATAAAATAAAACTAATTTTGTATTTAAATAGTTTTTAATTTATATTTTTTTAAAATAGTGAAATTATTCACATTTTATATTATTTTTTCTCTATTAAAAAAAGACAAGAATTAGTATTTTAATCTAAAAAATAACAATTTATTATTACTATTTTGAAGTGAGATACAAGGGATTGGTGAAGGGCAGAGAGGAGTTGATAGGAAATAAGGAATACAGGAAGGGCAAAAGCGGGAATGTGGGCCATTGGTTTCTTATAATTGTGTAAACTGGGTGCGTGTGTGTTAGGAGGACAGCGCGGCTACAGTTTTCGGCATCAGAAACGGCGACGGTAGCTGCGTACTTCGCAGCCGTACGCACCAGCTGTCCACCGCTAGCGCCAGCTAAGCACGGAAAAAGCAACACCGTACGATCAATCTATTTATTTTTAAAAAACAGCGCTAACTATCCAGTACAACCCGGCAACGTCGTAACTATACGATTAATATCAGGTCCACAGTCAGAGACTGATCTCGGCCAACGACCATTAAATTTCTTAAACGCTTTCTCACGTTACTTTTAATTGACGGGAAACCTTGCGCACGTGGCGTTATGGAAGGGATAGGAGAAATTAGTTAGGTAGGTACAGGGAGTACAGGATACGTCCTGGTATAAAATAAAAGAAACGTGGGAATATCTTTTGTGGCCCACGGAGATAAATGCCCTCGTGACTGGAATCCTTACGAACAGCAAAACGCGTGCCGCAATTCTTTATGTTTTTCTTTCTTTTATTTTTATTTTAACTTTTCAGTTAATCTTGGCTGATCAGGTGGACTCAAGATCTCAATTGTTAAGTAACAACTGCTTTGATCAACCTCTTTCTTACACCAAGATTTACAAGTGCGTGCATTTTCTCACCCTCTTCTCATGTCCTAAATGAAATAAAAACTCTGAACATTTATTTTTATAATATGAAAAATTCATTATCATTTTTTTTCCATTCAAACTGTAAACCATAGAACTTACAATTATAACCTACATTAAATGGATAGAAAAATATTATTAAAAATATATATTATTTATAAAGAGCCCCTTTTTGTTTTTATTATTATGTAATTAAAAACATATTTTATTCTTATTTTATTAAACGATTATTTTTACATAAGCACACAATAAAACATAAATAAGTAGTTTTACGATTTTCTCCGTTACATTTACGAATTACAATCATATCATGAGAGTTATAGAAATATTAATTAATTTTCTCTTCTTTTTGAGCGTGCACTACCATATCTTCAACAATAATGGTGATGACCACTCAAATATTTGTCAACTAATACTAGATTGAATTAGAACCATTGTAAGTGACAAGGAAAGCAACACCTATGAATTAAAAAGGAAATGTAGTAGCTCTTTATATCTTTGATAGCTCTAGCTAACAAAAGCATTTTTAGATATAGAAAAACATAAGATTGTCAACTTGAGATAAAAAGAATAGGCCCATGAATACATGATTGATGTATATTTATAAACACACACGACAATAAGATGTGTATGTGTGTGTACATGTGCATATTTTATAAAAAAATTATTCATCATATGCATGTTTTATTGCCTAAATTAACAGGTAAAATAAAATAACATCAGAGAACCATATATTTGTGAATATTAATTGGCTTTAACAATAGGGCGAGATTTATTTGAAGTTCAAGTAAATTATAATGTAAAAGTTTTCTTTCCTCTAATAACAATGAGAACAAGATTATAATATTAGGGTTCATAGTTTTCTTCTCATCCTCTACACCCTTTTATTATATTAATTACCCTATCCTCAAAGTGTCTCTAAATCGTTGTTATAAAATAGTACAACGTATCTTATATAACTCTTAATATCAATAAAATTAAAAATTTGCCCCTAATACAACAATAAATGGTTCTTATTTTAAATAAAATTGAGTTTTGTGCTCACTTTTTAAAAACTTTTCAAGTTAAAAAATAAATTTTATTTTATATGTCATTCTAAGTAGTTATGAACGTGCCCTCTACTTTTTTTTTTTTCTATGACATCATCTCCATAATGAAAATTGACGGTTCCATTAGAAAAACATGTTTTGGTCTAATGTTAATTTATCTAGTATAAATTCTTTTTTTTTTTGTTAAATTCTTAGTTGTAATGGAATTGTTATGACCATATATTATTGTTTAGCACTGGAGTTTATTTTTTTTATTTTAAAGAAAATTTCATTTGCAAAATGACACGTATCAATTCTCATCCACTATTATTACCCACAAGCACTTACCAGCCAATGCTTTTATCCAATCAAAACTTTAAAGAGTGACAACAAGTGTTACAAGACCTAAATGAAAACCATAAAGAGATGGGTGTGGCCAACCAATTGCGAGCAGTTGGTGATGGCATGACTTGCCCGCTAATGGGCAGGGTTCGATCTCCCGGCCCCTAATTCTGAATTTGTAAATTTTACTTTGGCCCAAAACAAAAGAGAGGAGAAAGAGAGATGGATATGATTATATTTCTTGTCATATTTCTTATCACCGCCCAAAGATTGTTTAATTTGTTGAATAAGTAATCCGCAAGGACTGGTGTGATCTTCAAAAATGTCACACCAACGAGGCAACTACCAAGCTTATAGGCTTATAGCCATAGATTAATTAAAATGCATTACATAATTTTGCTTGGCCATGGTTTTATTGTCTTTTCACGGTGGACTAGTGCATATTCTACTATATCTATCATAACTAATATTAACCTTTTTTTTTATTACTAAGTCAGCTTTGCATACATTTAAATATTAATTATTACTCAAGTTATTATAAGATTTATTTATTAAAAAAATAAATCAAAACTTTGATTAAAAATGTTAAATTTTATTCACTCAACTCAATCTTTATAATTTATTTTATTAAAAATTACTTTCATGCACGCAACTATTTATATACCCTTTCTTTTAATATTAATTTTTATATGTTCCTATGATCAAATAATATTTTTTAATACCATAATTGCATTGCAGATGAATTTAAAAATAGGTTTGAAGACATACAAAAAATTAAACAAAACCACAGTCCCTTCGGTTTCTTCTTTCAAACCTTTTTTTTATGGATACAATAAATAGTTGAGTTGAATTTATTAGTAAACCTTAATATATTATATATTAGTTAGTGATTTAAAAAGAAAAATATCAACTCAAAAAGTGAAAGTTAAAAAATTAATATATAATCATTTTTTT
>JAJIYU010009381.1:0-17047 GCA_030144865.1 Tinospora cordifolia | reverse complement strand
TAGGAGCCCAATGATAGCCATGTTGAACTGCTTGAAGCAAAATGAAGACCTCGAAAACCTCTTAAAGGAAGACTCTGAAGGACCAAAAGAAATAAGGAATTTAGAGGTAGTTCAGGACTATGAAGATGTGTTTCCTGATGACTTGCCCAGACTACCACCCACTAGAAGCATCGAGTTCAAGATCGAACTCCAACCTAAAACCAAACCCATAGCTATACCTCCTTACCGTATGGCACCAGTAGAACTAATTGAGTTGAAAACCCAATTAGATGAGCTCCAAGAAAAAGGATTCATCAGACCAAGTGAATCACCTTGGGGGGTTCCAGTGTTGTTTGTGAAAAAGAAAGACGAATCTATGAGATTTTGTGTTAATTATCGAAAATTGAATCAAGTAACAGTAAAGAATAAATACCCTTTACCAAGGATAGATGACCTATTTGATCAATTAAGAGGAGCCACTCAGTTCTCAAAAATTAACCTTAGGTCAGGCTATCATCAGTTGAGGATCCATGAAACAAACATTCCCAAGATTGCCTTCAGAACTCGATATGGTCACTTCGAGTTTACAGTAATGCCTTTTGGTCTAACCAATGCCCCGATAGCATTCATGGACTTAATGAACCGAGTAGTTAGGCAATACCTTAACCAATTTGTCGTGGTATTTGTTGGAGACATCCTATTATACTCCAAGTCCAAAGAGGAACACTTAGAACACTTGAAGATCGTGTTAGAAACACTTAGAAAAGACTGATTGTATGCCAAATATAGCAACTGTGAATTCTGGATGAAAATAGTCAAATTTCTTGGCCACGTAGTATCAGCAGAGAGCATTTCTGTTGATCTTGAGAAAGTGGAAGCTGTCATGAATTGGAAACAACCAAAGATAGTTACAGAAATCAGGAGTTTCTTAGGCCTAGCTGGATACTACAGAAGGTTCATACAAGATTTCTCTAAACTATCAGAACCTATGACCAAGCTAACTAGGAAGGGAGTTAAGTTCAATTGGGATGAGAAGTGCGAACAATCATTCCAAGAACTGAAGAAGATATTAACTACGGCCCCCGTCCTAGTTACTCCAACCCATGGGGTTACCTTTACCCTTTATACTGATGCATCATTGAATGGACTGGGAGCAGTATTGATGCAAGGAAGACAAGTAATCGCCTATGCCTCGCGACAACTAAAGGTCCATGAGAAGAACTATCCCACTCACGACCTAGAGTTAGTAGCCATTGTATTCGCCCTGAAGATTTGGAGACATTACCTTTATGGTGAGAAATTTGATCTATTTTCATATCACAAGAACTTAAAATACATCTACACCCAAAAGGAGTTGAACCTCAGGCAACGAAGATGGATGGAGTTCTTAAAAGACTATGATTTTCAACTACACTACCATCCAGGGAAGGCTAATGTAGTGGTTGATGCCTTGAGTAGAAAGTTCAACAAACAAGAGGAAGAGAAAGGCAAGATGTACCAGCTGATCGAAGACTTCAGGCTGGGTGTAACGCTAAATGAAACACAAGCCTTCCTCTACACCATGTCTTGTCAACCGAATCTTCTACATCAAATCAGGGATGAACAAAGATAAAACAAAGGGCTTACCAGTCTGATTGAGGGAGTTACACAGGGTAAGCATTCTGACTTTAGGTTAGACGCTGAGAATATCTTAAGGTTCAGGAAAAGGATCTGTGTACCTCAAAATGGGCAAAGTAAATAGACAATACTAGATGAGGCTTATTAGACCAAGTATATGATGCATCCCAATGGAGATAAAATGTACCAAAACTTCAGAAAGACCTACTGGTGAAGGGGCATGAAAAATGACATAACCCAATATGTCTCTAGATGTTTGACATGTCAGCAAGTGAAGGCAAAGCACAAGAAACCTTCAGGGATGTTACAACCACTTCCGATACTAGAATGGAAGTGGGACAGCATCGCGATGGACTTTGTTAGCGGTCTGCCAAGGAATCAGAAGGGGGAAGACACTGTATGGGTTATTGTGGATCGATTAACAAAGGTAGCTCACTTCCTACCCATTCGATCTACAGATTCTGTTGGGAAACTTGGAGAATTATATGTCAAAGAAATTGTAAGACTCCATGGTGTTCCCACAACCATCGTGTTGGATAGAGATTCTAGGTTCACTTCTCAGTTCTGGCAGAGTTTACAGAAAGAGCTAGGAAGCAGACTCACCATGAGCACTGCATTCCATCCTCAGACTGATGGGCAATCTGAAAAGGTCATCCAAATATTAGAAGATATGTTGAGATCTTGTGTTCTGGATTTTAATGGGAACTGGAGCAAATACCTACACCTAGTAGAGTTTGCCTATAACAATAGTTATCAAGCAAGTATCAAGATGGCTCCATATGAGGCTCTTTATGGGAGGCCTTGCAGATCACCAACTTGTTGGAATGAACTCAAAGAACATGTTCTTATGGGTCAAAATTTGGTGGAAGAAATGAGCAACCAAGTCAAACTAATACGAAAGAGATTGGTTACAGCTCAAAGTCGTCAAAAGAGCTATGTTGATAACAGAAGGAGACCCATAGACTTCTAGGTAGGAGATCAAGTGTTTCTAAGAATCAGTCCTCAAAAGGGAATTAAGAGGTTCAAATTCAAAGGGAAGTTATCGCCAAGATTCATTGGACCCTTTCAAATACTTAAGAGAATCGGGGAATGCATTCCCCTTATGAGTTGGAGCTACCAAATCGAATGCCCTCAGTGCATAATGTATTCCATGTATCGATGTTGCGGAAGTACTAACCAGATCCATCACATATCATACACTGGGAGGAAGTTGCACTACGAGACAATGCAACTTACGAGGAACTAGCAATTAGTATTTTAGACCGTAAAGTACAGCGTCTTAGAACCAAGGAAATTCTACTTGTTAAAGTTCTGTGGAAACATCATGATCTGGAAGAAGCAACCTAGGAGCTGGAAAGCGAGATGAAGAACAAATATCCAAGTTTCTTCACCCAAAATACCTAACCAAACAGCATTGACGTGGATAGGTACAAATTTCGAGGACGAAATTTCTTGTAAGGAAGGTAGGTTGTAATACCTGAAATTTTAGTGACGTAATAATTGTAATACTAGAAATTTTAGTAACATAATAATTTAAATTTGAGTGTAAAACGCATATACGTATATATTTAAATATAAACACATATATATATATTTGTCATTGGTATACAATTAATTAGTTAGTATGGAAGTATAAAGGAATATACATTGATTAATATTAGACATATAGAATTATTTGATAAATACAAGCTTCTCTATTTCAATAAGAAAATAGTATTTTTAGTATGATATTAATATTAAAAAAAGTATGTATAGAAAGTATTAATTAGATGCACTTATGAAAATAATATTTCGTTTAGTATGATGGTAATATACATAAAGAAATAATGTGTAAAGAAAAGACATTCATGAATGAAATATCTCACTTATTGAGATGTTAAAGTGGGCATGTGTAGGAAGGAATAATTCCACAATGGAAAGATAGAGACACTATTTGGAAGAGGGCCCTATATAAACCCCTCTACTCCACCTATTTCATTCATCCCAAAGACAAGAGTTGAAAATTCCTCTTGCTTTCTCTCTTTGCCTCCTTCTTAACAACCTTAGTTTTAGTTATTCTTTGCTTGAGCTATTCTAAATAGTTAGCAAAGTAGTAGCCATGAAGTGCTACAAATAATTTAGGAAGCGATCTCGAGGTCAGTTTCTTTCCTTTCTTTTAATTTATTAGTTTGATTTAGAAAATGTTTGTTTGTTTGGTTAGCTTGATTCTTTTATGTTTTTATTTTTGTTCTTTGCATTTATGTCATTCAATCATCATGTTGCATGACCAAGAGAGTATGCTATGTAATTTGTCTTGTAAGATCTTCTACATTAGAAATCAAAAATCGTTTTCCTGTTTGAGAGAGTATGCTCTGTAGTTGCGTCTCGTACGATCTTCTACATCAGAAATAAAAAAATTTGTAATTCTGTTGATTTATCATGTTATACTGTGGTATGTTCTATTTCTGTTGAAATATTTATCTACTATGCTCTTGCACACAAAAATCAGATTAAATGAGATTTCAACCACATACCGGTACGGGGGACTTTCTGTGTTGCATATAGAATTGGAACTGGTTGTCAATACTAACACCAGCATAGAGGGTTTCAAGAATGATCCCACTAGAAATGGGTTTGAGTTTCAGAATTGATCTCTCTCCCTAGATCTGGAACACAGAAGGTATTCCCGTTCGGTTTAAATTACAACTAAATTAATACAATGGTTGAATCGAATTAATCTCTGAAAGTGTTTGATATGCTTGCATTGTCTGGTTGGAATAATAGATTAAATAGATGGAATGATTTACTGGGCTTTTTAGCTCACCCCCTATTTTTCACAACAGGAAATTAATTAGCTTGCGAGGAGATTTAGGCATTGAAAGTTTTTATTTATTTCAATGTAGGGCACATCGACCCAAGTAAAATCATGTATTTTCATCTTTGAATTTATTTTTCACTGTAATGGATTATTGTATTCGGAATTGTCGAATGAATAAATGATGAATTTTATTTACCATGAAGTCATTTTGTACATAGACTAATGTACACAGGAACCCTATTACATTTGGGGTCTAAGAAAAAGAAAATATAGCACGGGCCTATCTTCCAGGTATCCCAAGATTTTTGATCAAAAAGAATTAAACCGTCAAATGACGTGGAAGATGGGACTTGGGAGGCGGGGTGTTACACAACCTAAAAGCCTTAGTCTAATTAACCTGTGTTCCCTACCCCTGGGGTTTAGTCTCATCTAATGTAGTAGCTCTCATAGTATATATCTTGGATCCGACCGTTTATCTATGACCAAAGATCCATTCAATCATCATAAAGTCGATTATAAACACCCTTATACATTTAATTGAACTTGTACTAATTTCATCATACTAGCACGACTCTAAATTTATGTTTCTAAGTTATCTCAATTCAATGGCCTATTAGTTTATGCTTCTAAGTACACAGTAAAGTCATTCATTTCTAGGTATAGGATTTGGGCTTAAAATTTAAGACATTCATGACATACACATTTCAAGCACATAAATAAGCATTCAAGTATAGTGTTAACACATATCATCACAAATAACATACTAGCATAGAGGAATCCCAAGCTTCTACCTATGCCTCCGAGTTCAACTTTCTCATACCACTCTTGCCCATCGACATAGGCTTCCGCCTAGAGATTTTACTACACCTAAATAATTTCGCAAGTGTTTCGATGTCCAAGGCTTCCCAAGCCCAATTACACTTTACCATCCCATACCAGCCAAACATAGGACAACAAGTTCTTCTAAATCCACCGATCAATTACCAAACATGGCTTGTCAATCTTTGAGTATAGGATTCTTTCATATCCTTGAATTCCTATGCATCTCGTACCACATAGAAACCAAGGATACGGGGTCCTCCCAATCTCGTGTCTTAACCGATTAAGTATTTTGTTTCACATGTTATCAATCTTTAGCTTATGTCCTAAAAGCTTTTATTTATGATCCACTGTGCCATCTTGACAACACCCAAGTTATACCTAACGTCTTTCCCTAGACCTAAGTATGCAACATCTCTACCGCCCAACTCATCGGTAGGACTAGTAGTTCATAGTCTACCCTCTAGACTCAAGCCTAGTGACTTATTAACTAAGCTACTGACTAATGAACTAACTGAGCTCTATGTGAGCATCTTACCAGACTAGTACCACATTGGGCCTTAGACTAGACTTTTCCCAACGGGTTACCAACTGAACTCTTTCCCAGCAAACAACTAATTGAGCTCTGATACTACCTTTGTAATACCCCAGCCCCTGAATCTTGTCATAATCGCCGATGACTGCTTACATTTGTCTCTCAACTTGAGACATAATTAAATAAAATTTAAGATCAATTCAGTGCAATTGGTTGAAAAATGAGATCAGGCTCATTTTTGGGCTAAATTTGGTAGGTTTTCAAAAGTCTCATTTGGTGACCCTTAGGGACCCAAAGCAATCTGAAACGAAGTGAGGTGACATGAACCAACTAATTGGACAACATATCCTAAAATTAGAACAATTGGTCAAGGTTAGGGTTTTCATTTGTCAAACATCTTTCAGGGTGTCCAAATTTGGAAAGAATTGGCATTTAAATTACTTCTGAGAATCAAAATGACCTAAAATGAAACGGAATAACATGAACTAACAAAATGAATGACATATCTAAAAATCAAGACAATTGGCCAATATTTTGGATTTTCATTTGCCTAGTGAGCTTAGTGGGTCTTAAACAAGGAATGTTTTCTAGGAAAAATCACCTTGGGTCAAACCATACCTTAAAAGTTTCATTAGGTTCACGTGATTCCAAAACTATAGGTTATAAATCATAATTCCTTACAAATAAGGAGATATTAATTTTTATTTAATTTTTGTGAACCCATGAAGTCATAGCCACCCCAAGCATATGTAAGTCACATGGGTGG
The DNA here is from genome assembly GCA_030144865.1 of Tinospora cordifolia. Taxonomy (NCBI): domain Eukaryota; kingdom Viridiplantae; phylum Streptophyta; class Magnoliopsida; order Ranunculales; family Menispermaceae; genus Tinospora; species Tinospora cordifolia. The sequence goes on along the minus strand of JAJIYU010009381.1, from coordinate 10,534 downwards.
AACATCATGATCATGTGCACCCTCATCCTACCCAAAGCTCCATGGGATGTGTTCCTTATTTTAATCCATACAAAACGATCCTATATACCATGCAAATGATTTAGTACACCACACCTTTGAGAAGTTTTCCCATGTTTAGAAACCATAATAAATGATCCCATATACCAAGAGAAATGATCAAGTGTACCCATGCACCCTAAAATCGTCTACACCATGTGTGTGTGCTCTACATGCGCCAAATTCCAAATTAAGAGAGTTTCCTAGGATTTCTAAGACCTTGATCTTGTGTCCCTCAAGTCTAATCATGTACTCACCAGCCACCTTAGCTCAAGGAAACAACTCCTTAATAATAAATACCAAAATTAAAAGTGTTTCTATGCATGTTTGTGTGATGACTAAGCAAGAAACATGCAAAGGAAAGTTGCTAAGTGCTCAAATCTAATTCTATATGGATGTCCCAACTGAATTAGAATATAATCTAGACACATTTTGTGTTCACAAATGGTTAGGAACCAAAATTGTGTTCATATCTTTAGAATAAGAATCCTAGTTGGCCTACTTGCCCAAACCATCAGCATACTTGCCCAAACCATGCAAAAATGTCCTAAATATGTATGGAAAGGTTCTCTTGTGATCTTGCCCAAAACTTCCCCCCTTGTACTCATGAACATCTATAAAAATCCCCCTCTTGGTCACATTCATCTCATCCTAAAGCAAAGAGTTGATACTTCCTTCTTTACTTGTTCTTGCCCTGTTTTGGGCACCTCTTCTCACTTTTCTTTTCTCTCTTGTGTGAGAAGTTCTGATTTCAGTATTTTAGAGAGTTGTTGAAGTAGTTTTTTGTTGGTGGTTAAAAGTTTTTGAAGTCCTGAAAGTGGTAGATAAGGGGAACATTTGTCGGATTCAACAAGAAACTTAGATTAAGGTGGAGGGAATTTCTTAAACCTTTGCTTTGCTATTTTAAATTTTTGGCATATTCGTGCTTGTTTAAATACTGATTTCAGCATGTTTTATTTCAGTTTTGGCATAAATGATCATATTTTAATTTTAGTTTAGCATGTTTTTATGTTTTAATTATTCATGATATCATGCCATGCTTAGATTCCATGCTTAGGTTTACTTTGAAGTTTTATGATGTTTTCATGCTTTCTTGGTTGTTTAAAATTTTGAAATTTATATTCTGAATTTCTTTTATGATTATGTGATCTTAAACATAAGAAATAAGAACCATGTATAGTCCTAGTGATCCGTAGGGATGCTATGGGTGTTCTTATCACATACTTGAGGTGTGTGGTTGTGGGGCACAACTAAGGGATACTTGGTGTGTGGCATCTAATGGAAAGTAACAAAAGACTTGTTTTTCCACCCTAAAGAGGGGTATCTAAAATAAGAACATCAAGGGAATAAATGCCCTTTCAGTCATAACATCAACTTGAAACCAAAATATTGTGTAAATCGCTTAATGCATGAAAGTGTATGAAATTGGATGTATTATTGATTTGAAATAGTAACTTAATTGTTTAATGAATGATCAACTGGGCTATGTGCTCACCTTATTCATTTTATTTTTTAGGAAATTGAATGAACCATGAAGATTATGGATATTAGATTTTTTTTAAGTATTAAGAATTCCATTGTAAGGGCATGTTGCCTAAGTTTTGATTTTTAGACTGCCATTGAATTTTTATTTTTAATTAAAAAATTATGTACTCAAGTCTCTTTATTTTATAAATAAAGAGTTTGAAGTATTTCTTTTTCTACTTGTATTGCACTTGTTGAATTGAATATTAAGCACAATGAAAAGTGTATTCATTAGAAATTCCAATAAGTGTTAGAACAAAGGAATTGAGATGCAAGTTGTGTACTTGTAAATGTAACATAGGACCCAACCCGCCTTGTGGTTGAGCTTAAACCTGTTTCTAGGAGGTTGGTGTGTTACAAAATGTGAGATCACTCATGCTTTCAATATTCAGGAGTCGAGATATTACTCTTAATCTTCCTTTCTCATAACCATCCCAATAAAACATCAAAGTGCGGAAACATAGACAACAATATCATCCATGATTCAATATAGGGATGGTTTGTCAACTAGACGTAATATGAATCAAACTCATAAATAATGAAAGACTGGCCCCATGTGTTCGAACTCTTGGAAGTAATGCCCCAGAGGCCAATTCCTCATCAAACACAACCTTAGGGGTAAGGTATCACTTGATCCTCAGTCCTATCTCAACTAGTGCCACAGTAGCATGGACACCTGCTTAGGGTGGGCAAATACCCACGATGACACTAAACTACCGCCAAAGTATTTATATCATCGCCCTGACACATGGTTAGACTCTTAATTTTCTTTATTTAGTTACCACTAACATGCACAATTAATCTCAACTTCATAATATATGGAAGCATAAAAAATGCTAACAAATCATGGCTATAGTAACTTAGATCATATCATGCAATCAAATTCGTACACTGCATGTTACTAATGAAATATTATATAATAGAATTCATATAACATGTTGTCTAAGCAGGCAAGCAATCAATCAATCAAGCAACATAACATTTCTAGAATACTTCTAAGATTGTAAAATAATACTCACATAGTCATGCTTCACATTCAAGACTGAAATAATATTAAAGAGAGAATAGAGTCATTTCCACTTGTTACATTGCTCCTCGTGTTCTAACTCTCCTTCAATGGTTTAGAATTCTTAACCTTGTAGTTTAGTATATGATCGTCATTAGTAATCATTTACATTGTTTTAAACTCGTAGAATAATTATTTATTCGTCCATATGTTATATGACAAGCAAATAGGTTACCCACGTGTGTAAGAAACTTGAAAACACAAATTTGTGGCCTGTTACCGTGGTATCCTGGGAGTTGCCACGGTACTATCATGGTCCTAATCGTACTACCATGGAAATGTGAAACGTTACCATGGTATCACAATTGTTCTCCTTGAAACCACACTTTTGTGTGTTTGTTATCATTTCTTGTTCCTTTTTGTGTATGGTTTTAATATACTAAATCTAAGACTGAGATAGATATTATGTTGAGTGGGAATATTTTATACCTATTGCTAGTTGTCACCTCCTTTGTTTGCTTTGCAAGATACCTTAAGCTATTTTTGTGTACTACTATGCCCAAAAGAAGCAATTATCACTCAATTGATGTTAAATCACTATAAGTAGCATGGGTTTTGAACAAAAAATGGCATGCTACTACGATTCGTTGAGTTTTAACATTTGAACATGAAATATAACAAACAACAAGACATTATACCTTATCCTTGCTCGATTTTCCTTTTGTTTGTCTTGCACAAAATAATTCCAACGACTTTAGGTTTCTTACAACACAAAAGGGCCAGAGCTTTAAAACATGACTGTAGTGTTTGTTTCCTTTCCTCGGATTGTGAGAAAGCCAAGAGACGGTGGGATTGATCAACAATGATTCAAAATATGTGTAGAGAGATGAAAAAGTCATCTAGGTTCGCTAATTTCAATTTTGGGAAGCTATGGGGAGGAACAACACAATTAGGGTTTCCTACAATGAGTTTGTGCAATTAGGGTTTTTCTGCACACACACACACACACACAAACACATATATATAACTCTGCGTCCTAGAACTTCCATTTTTTGATCTTCAATCGCAGTACTACAGTATCACGTCCCAATTCTATGGTATCGCATCCCAATACTGTGGTATTGGGACTGTTTTTAATCACAGTACTATGTTTTGGCACTATAGTACTACAGTTGCACCCAAAATTTTGAGTTTTCTAATTGCATTACCATGATATTTTGTCTCGATACCGCAGTACCAGGTCAGGGTCCCAAAATCATGAAATTCATTCACAGTTCTACGGTACCCTGACCTCGTATCGCGACCTCGATGCGAAAGTCCCATTTTCACACATTCATGACGCACTACCGGGGTACCCAAACTAATACCGCAATACTTGTGTGGTTCCCCCTTTTTTGCAACCCTATTCTTTATAGAGTATTACATGGTGGTTCTTCGTAGGTGTAATACCCCAAACCCCCGAGTTTTTATTTGAACTTAACCACAAGGTGGGTCCAAGCCAATATTACTTTACAATAAGAGTACTCAACTTGTAGTAAATGAAATAACGAATGCAATAAGACAATTATCAAAGAGATAAAAGAAATCTTTAATCTTTATTCATTTATTGAAAAGAAAAGTGAGTGCATAACTCAAATAAAACTATTATAGCGGAAATCTTAAATTCAAATTCAGTGGAATATCAAAATTGGGTGACATGCCTTCACATCCAAAATAAAAACTTTCAAAATAAAGATATCCTATTTAATATCATACTTCTTCAAAGGTTTAATTCCCTAAAATGATGAAATTAGGAAAGGTGAGCACATAGCCCAATGGATCATTAAAAAACAACCAAACTATTATTTCAAATCAATAAAACACCCTATTTCAGTCACTTACAAGCATTAGGTGTTTCAAACAGTTTCTTGTTAATAGTTGTAACTTAGACTAAAAGGGTTCCAAACCTTCATGTTCTTATTAAAATACCTCCCTCGAGTGAAAAGGCAACTCTTTATGCCAAATTTCATTAGATTTAGGGTTTTACCCATCTTCCAAGTATTTTGGTACTTCACCCATGTGAACTAATCAAATGTAAAGAACACCCACAGTAATTCCCATGGATCACTGTGAGAGTACGTGGTTCTTCATATCAAAGTCTTTCATTTAATCTCATATTCATGAATCATAACTAAACTAAATAAATTCAGCATAATCATCATGTAAACATCAAGTGCAAGAAAAGCCACATAGTATGCATTATTCATCAAAATAAAACTCAGCATGTGAGATCTATGCATGACATAATTTAATGAATGAAATTACATGGCATATATGCTAAACTGAAAATTAAAACATGCTTATCAAACTGAAATTGAAATAACATGAATAAATTAAATTTAAAATATGCATGAACATCTCATTAATCTAAAACAAAAAAGTGGAGGTTCTAGAAATCTTTTTTACCTCAGTTGATCAAAATTTAGAAATCTGGTGACACTTCGATATTTCAACGCATTCAAACACTCAAGAACACTCAAGAACTCTTAATAATTGAAAAGAGGCATCAAAACAGAGGCTAGAGAAAATAAGAGGGGTCTTATCAGCTCTTGCTTTGGGATGAGGAGAATGAGAGTAGAGGGGGATTTATATAGAGTTTCAAAGTGTGATGATTGGCAGGTTTGGGTGTCAGAGCATAAGAAACTTTCCAATTGTGCGCACAGGGATTGGTAGTGTATAGTGATTATGCACACGCGGATAGGCAATGAAGAGTTTCTAATTTCCTCCTTGGTTCAATTTGTCTCATCGTCTTGCAAAACAAAACACATATATAGAATGCAAAACACGGTATCATAGGACTGCTAGAATATAATATATATATATATATATATATCGACTTTCTTTGTAGCAACTCCTTCTATATTTATATATTTACATATTTTCTATTAATATAAGCTTGCTATAATGTACTATGTTTGAGCCCATGTTATTTGGTGTAATTACATCCTTGCCATGTTCCAAATTTCCTCCGAATCGTGCCACAATTTACACTTCCTATTTAGACTTTATGCCATTCCCTTATTCTAGTCCAGCCACACCTTATCTGTTGTAACTACCATCATGCCACTGCACATTTACAAAACTGCCCTTCACTTGTGCTGCCCACCAAAGTTGCTCATGCATTTATGGAAGTTTTTCTATTCTAATCATTGTGTGCACAAGCCTCGAACATTTAAGTTTGGAATGTTCCTAATGTTAGTGTGCAACTTTTTTTGGCGTCAAAGATATCCTTTCTCATTGTGTGCATGATTTGGCATAGAAGATTCTCATTTGTACATAAAAATTTCCCATTTATTTTCTTGGGCATCAAGCACTTGGTGTGCACATGGGACTTCTATTTTGGTTTTTTTATTTGGATTTAAGCACACTTCTATTTCTCATTTTTTTGAGTTCCCATTTTATGCGGGACGTCTTTCAATAATTTATGACCTACTAATTAAATGAACCTTCTAATATCAATTATCTTCATTCAATGAATTTACATGTCAATTTTCATTTAATTGCAGTGAATTTATTTCTCTTAATTTATTCCATTTTGTACAAATTTTCAGGGTATTATAGGTGCATAGTGGTACTCAAGCACTTAAGAGGGCATGCTAGATTGCTTAGAAAAGGAAAAAGGAACATTTAATCCTAGATTGTGAAAAACATTGTTAGTGGCAACTCATTATCACGGTGGAATGACCAACTTTGACCTATGATTGTGATCACATGGATGGGTGTGAGCATGTGATCTTGGCATGGTTCTGAATACCTAAGTCTCTTCCACACATTGATGTATGGTATATCTAGTATAGGTCCCTATGATAGTGGCGAACAGGGTGCAAACACGGCTGCTCAACCTGTTCTACTACAAACCTATTTTTAGGTAGTGTAGTGCAATGCATTGCAAAATGATGCAGCCTGCCATGTTTTTTTTTAATCTCCTCAGCATCTTGAACATTTTGACATGAAGCTTGTTGCCTAATTTCATTATTTCAACCTTCATAATAATTTTTGAAGTTCCTTGATCTGCGCATCAATTTGACCTCCTTTAACCATGTTTGGTTTCGATTTACCACATTTGAATTTTAGTTAATTAGGGTCAATTTAGGACTAATTATATATTGAAAAATATTACAAAACTCAAATACTATTTGAACACCATGATTATTTAGTGAAGAGCCCAATATCAAAATTTCGTGGGTGTCCAAAACTTGTAAAACATTTATTAGAATGACTTTTTTGCTCGATGTCATTTTGAATACAATACATCGTATTCCTTCAATATTGAAATTTGTAGAATTACTAATGATTAGATTTTTTTTATAAGAATATATATTGAAAGAAAATTCTTATCATCATAGATTCACCTTTAGTTCATATGAAGAAACTAATAGGAACATGTGTTGAATATATGTGTCAATCCACCAATCATTTTGGATAGCGCACCATGCTCACTTCAAATACAACGATAGATAGCATCATATAAGATAAACAATTACTAGGACCTTCACAAATATTGACTTCTTGAACGACCGTTTGATTGTTATGATAGTCATTAGATTTATGACTTGGTTTGTCAAAAATAAAACACTTCCCCTCAAAAATCTTCTTTTTTTTTCTTCTGTTGTTTCAATGACTTGTCAAGAAACTTGCATTTCTTATTCACTTTCCTTTAACAAAATTTGTCTTTGGCTCCAAAATATTATCCTTAATATTCTTGTCTTGGTACTTTACTTAAAGTCGTACAATAAGAGTTTTCAAATCTCATCTTTTGTGTTTATGTTTGAGACAGTTCTTCAAATCTTTTCATGATGGTAACAATTTTTCTATGATGGTGGCTACTTGAGAAACTCACTCAGTAAGATTCTCTCTACATGAATTTCATGCAAAAGAATCTATGGGTCTTGAACATGGTTCATGAGCAAAAGAATCTATGGGTCTTGAACATGGTTCGTGATAATCTTACTGTAAACCATCATGTAATCCAAGAAACTTCCAACCACAAATTTCTTATGGCCTACATCTTTAGTTTTGTACTTTTTATCTACGAATTCACAATGTTCCTTAGCAATGCTAAAAGAACAATAACATTATAAAGTGCATTCCCAAAACAATTCAAAATATAAGTTTTGCACAAAAAATTTGAATATTTCAAAGCCTCTCCTACAATAAAAGCTTCTTTGTTCAATTCTCCTTTTGATAACTAAGGGATCTTCCTAGAGAACTCAAGCCAAATTAAGAGTCATGAGATAAACAAAAATCAATTTCTGTTGCAAACGTTTAAAATATGTATTAGTGAACTTCGCAGGTTTCTTTACTCTAATAGTAATAAGAACAGCTGAACTTTTGATCTTCTCAAAGAGGAGAATTGTTTGAGTTTGTTGGAAAAGATGAAAGGAATGCCTAAAGAATAAATGATGATTATCAACGAATGAACTATATAGCCTATGTTATAGTTCTTCAGACAATTCTTCCCTCCATTGATGCTCTCAGTTAATGGCAGTTGTCTTCCTAGATTATAGTGATGCGAAATTGTAGTAGTAGCCTACAAACTGTGAAACACTTGAATTGTCTAATGATGAACAAAAAAAAAAAAGGAAAAAAATGAAAAAAAAAATGAAAAAAAATGAAAAAAAAATGAAAAGAAAACTCATAGTAGTAGCAATCTAAATGAACACTTGAATGAGTAGCAAATAATGTATTTATAGAGGATTCATGCCTATTATTAACAGACACATCAACTTATGACAGTTAGATTGCATCTGTTTAAGTTATATTAAATCTAAACTACCAGATTAAATGACTATTAGATGGTGCCTTATCATATTAAACCATCAATAATTTTTATTTTTATTTTTAAATGAAATGTTGCACTAACAACGTTCATCTTTTATTGAGCATCGTTACCTTTTCATTTTAAACGAAATATAGCTCATTACATGCAAAAATTAATTAATTAATTAATTTTTTACGACTAGACAAGCCAAGTTAAGTCGGACTGGGCTGGCGGTGACCCGTAAATGCACATTTATGTATTTCACTTGCACTTCACAAAACGAAAAAAGCTTCACTTATTGTTTGTTCGTAACAACAGGACTTTAATTTTTATATATGAATTTATTTCTAAGAAGTTTCTAAGTTTTCAATGTGGGATTTTTAAGATTCAAAATAATTTAAAACTCAAACATTTGCAAGTGAACAACTTTGAGCAATAATTTCTCATTCGATTTAATATAAACTTTGAGAAATTTTTTTGTATATTATCAATCTTTACATTTCAAAAATTAATTATTAACTGTAATTTAATCAAAATAACACATATTGAGAAATTACACGTAACACCAATTTCTTGACTTCATTTCTTTAATAGTCTATACGGATAAGCAAGCACTGCACGCACCCATTATAAATCAGTCAAACATTAAAGGGTGTTGTCACAACCATGACAACATCTGCTTGCATCTAGGATTATTAATTCTTCTAGACATTTCCCTCGTCGAAAGGACTTAACTGAAATTTTAATTATATTAATCTTATATGGATGCAGGTTTGAAGAAGTCAATTTGTGCCCCCAATCTTGGTGCAAAATTGGGGCCAAAGAGCTGGCTGCGATAATATAAGGAAAAAAAATAATATAAGAAGAGGACCACAATATATATAATATACTTAAAATACAAATTAATTAATATGAAATATATTTCATTTTTTTCTACTTCAAATAAATTCATCTCTAGCAAGTTAGACATTCCATCACTGTCGAGAATTGAATTCAATTCTTTTCCTATGCTATTCATATGCTTTTATCCCATTCAATGCTTTCCCCTAGTAAGTAAACGAATGAAAACAAAAGAAAAGGTCTAAATAAACACACGAATGCAACCCCCAACTCTCCTACGACAAAAATATATTAAATGTTATGTATTGTTTTCGTCAAATTCCAATAACTGAAAGTAATCATTCAAAGCTTATATACAAGTATATGATTATAAGCTTAATTTATTTTTAATACATTTTATATTTTTATTAGTATTTTTATAAAAATAATTTTAAAATTTGATCGTAAAAAAATTAAATAAGTTATATACAAGTATACGATTATGTCACAGTTAATAAAAGAGTCAAGCTTGGGTTTGCTAATCTAACATGATTAATAAATGAGTCAGATTTGAGTTTACAATAAATGGGTCAGACTCATTTATGATACGACTCGTTATGACACGAATTGTCATCCCTACATCAAATAAAGCCAACAAAGTAAATGCATATATATATATATATCTTTTGTGTTCTTCTTTGACTTCCTTTATCGACTCCATTAAAGAAGTGAGGATCGAGTACCCAATCCATTTATAGGAGACCTCATTTCGAACAAAGGTGTCTTAAGTCTCCTAATAAATCTTGATCCCATGTTATAGGGTCTAGTTCGAATGATACCATTCTAACATTGTCACATTTTCCTGTGACCCTACCATAGGTGCTGTCAAGTTGATCTCATATTGTGGGCTTAGCTCCGATGAGTTAATCAAACCATTGCTTCCCACACTCTCCATATTCACAGTTGCATATCCATGTCAGGTGTCATAGCATTCTTGTGCAACTTCATACTTAGATGTTCATGCTAATGTGACACTAAATATATTTTGTAAGTTTTATCATGGTTGGATTTCTAAAGGGAGTTGTCGGTTTCATGAAAAAATGGACATCAAATCCCAAAAAGGAGTGGTTAGCTTTAGCAAATTGCTTTAGGAAAGGTGGTATTGTGATAAGATCTCTGATTTGCATGCAATGGTAGTGAAATGAACATAAACAAAGTAAAGTACACATGTAAGCAATAAAGTCATTCAATCACACAACAACTATCATGTTAGCATAATAAAACCCTAAGCTTTTACTCTTTCCTTTGCCCAAGTTTTAAGACTTCCG